>JANAVB010041414.1:3145717-3380158 GCA_029216955.1 Iris pallida
ACGAGTTCCAGTGGACGGTCATCTTCCTTCTTCTTCCTTTTTCTTCAAAGGTATTTTCTCTCCATTTTCTCATGGCCCCCAAGCGTCAAAGAGGAACACTTTCCATGGTGCCTCCTCTTCCTCTGAATACACCCCTGCTAGTCTATTCAGTCCAGCACGACCTAGAGATCCCGATGAGTACGATTCTACTTTGTTCCCCGACAAAGACTTTTCGGATCTCTGGTTCGACTCTTTCTCTGTTCGTCGTATTTGCTCTGGAGCTTTCGTTAATTTTACTACTTTCTTTGAATATGCTCCAATTTTTGACCAACTTGGATACCGCGATTTCTTTGAGGTCCAAGAGAGCATTTATGACAACGCCGTCCGTATGTTTTACTGCAATCTGCAGGTAAAACCAAACGGCATTTCTATTCTTGCATTGCTAAGAATTGGAATTTAGCGCCACCGACATCAGCGAATTCTTTCATATTCCTGATCTTGGTGATGCATTAGTTGACATCTACCACATTCAGTTCCCTGCTGAGGTCACTCTTGCTTCTTTAGGGAATTAATCTGTCAACCTAACCCTCCTCCCGGAGAATTTTTGCCAAACATCTGAACCAAACATTCTATGAGCTTCATCGTATGATATTTTCTGTTCTTCTTCGAAGAAAGGCTCTACTGATGAAGTTACCTTTTTGGAACTATCTGCTCTATATCACATCCACTTTGGCATCCCTTCTCGTTCCCAAAACTATATGTCCTGGATGCTTAACTGCAAAAATGCAGGTAGGAATCTAGTATATCCTATGCACCTTGCTTCTATCTTTCGACGTTTCGAGATTGATCTTGAGACGTGTCCATCTCCTCTCCTCCTGTTGAGCTGACTCGATTTCGTCGATTCCTGCACCACCTCTGCCTCCTGGAGCTGATCCTGCTCCAGCTGCTGATACTGAGGTCCCTCCGGCTGATGCTCCTCCTGCTCCGGCCCCTGCCCCAGGATTCGATCAGACTTTCTACCAGCGCTTCGATGAATTTGTTGATGTCTCTACGCAACGTCATCAGGACTCAGAGTTCCGGCACATTTCTCAGGCCTAGGTGCTGAGAAATAGTATTGCTGACCTCCACTATAGCCTGGCTCAGGATTCAGTTCATCCGATAACCATCTTACCTCACCCTGCTTTTCCGGGTCCTCGATTTACTGATGAGGTTACCTTTCAGTATTTCGACCCGACTACCCTACTCCCTCATGATCCTCCCGGTGCGGATGACCCCACGATGTGACGTATATTCAGCTATGGGCTAGTGGATATTGATTTGATTAGTTGATGCAGTTGATGTAGTAGTTTTTTTTTATTATTTTACATGTCTAAACTGATTAGTTAGACATTATCAGTTGTACTTTTAGATTTCTAGTGGAAACTTCTATGTTATTTCAGTTTATTATGAGCTGGTTTATTTATATCATTTGATTCCATATATGTCTATGCTGGGATTATTTTTTTTGCTTCACTTTGTCTTGTGTTTGTCTATTGTTGGCTTCAGGATTTACGGGAGAGCCTATTCATTTTACTACTTGACAAAGGAGGAGAAAAGAGTATACCAAAGCGCATATACAATCTAAAAACAAAATCCAAACTCTCAATTTTTTAGGTACTTTATATTTTGTTCTATTTGATATAAATATATTTTGGTATAGACTCAAGTTTGTCAATTATCAAAATGGGGGAGATTGTTGGCCCATTCCATGGTCACACCCGATTTCGATAATCAACATACACTTTAGTCAATACACAAAATATAGAAATGCTGCTAATCATTTCAGGATTCATGAAATCATATTCAACGGACGATGTACCGCATCAATCAAAGCGTCAATATCATCAAATCTTCAGAAGACTCATTTCTCATTTTATTCTGTATTTATATTTTATTGAGTCTAGGATTTATTCTGTAAAATCAATTGTGGTAATACTGGCTTAGGGTTAAAACTGTCCACATCCAAAAGCCTACCTATTTACCATTCGTATTTTCGTTTACAAATATTTCAAAAATATTTCGAAAATAGTCTTTCAAAATAATTTTACAAATAACCAAAAACAAATTTGAAAACTGTTTTTGCAAATGATTTACAAATATCTCCTGACAGAACTCGTAACCGAGTTCGGCCCGAGTTCGGTCCGAACTCTGACCGAGTTCGGTCAAAAGTTATTCATACTTCTATTGCCTCCAAATCAGCGAGCAACGTCTCTTTGCGAGATATTTGCATCCGAACTCTGTCCGAGTTCTGCCCGAGTTCGGTTGGAGAAAACACCTATAAATAGAGAAGAACTTTTCATTTCAAATCATCAATTCATTCTTCATTCTCTCTTCTCTACTACTCAAGTGTTTTCAAACGATCTAAGATTTTCAAATCTCACCTATACATCTCTTAGCCAAAAGCCAGTACTATCAGAGTTGATTTAGAGTCTTTTGGTTACTCAAGAGTTGTAAAGAGGTCGTTCCAAGTTTCAATAACTTTTCCTGTTGTGAAGCTGGTCGTGCGCTCGTCACCAAGCACGGTGTGTGTTGTGGAGCTGGTCGTGCGCTCGTCACCAAGCACGGTGTTGTAAGAGACTGCAAGCTCTAGTTAAAGCTTGTGCCATAGTGGATTAACATCAAACAAGAGTACTCGAGACTGGATTAGTCCTCTCAAAGGGATACCAGTATATATCGTCGTGTCACTGAGTTTGAATTCTCTATCTCTATTTACTGTCTTATATATATCCATAGTTTAAATATTTAATTGGTGATTATATTCCACAGCACACACGCACTCTATTCACCCCCCCTCTAGAGGTGCTCAACGGTCCTACAGCCAATACCACTCATATTGTATATGTGCGAGCTTACCCCTCTTACCACGGGGATAAGCCGTATCGCGTCGCTAGGACGCTATTGTATAACCCAAGCCGGTCATAGACGATTACTGTAAGCCCTGTTTTTCAAAATTTACTTAATTAGTGTTAATTAATTAGTAATGTCATTTTTAGCCTTAAAATAATTATTAGGATTTTTAGGAATTTTTCTAGAATTTTTAAATGATTTTTAAATGAGTTTAAATACAAAAATATTAATTTGCAATTTTTTAAAATATTTAATATCATTTTATATAATTAGAATTGTTTTAATATAGTTTTGTAATTATTAGAATATTACAATATCGGTTTGTAATTTCCCAATGTTATGTGCAAATTTTATTTGCACATAAACAGTGCATGATGGGTTATGCAAATTCTAATTTGCATTTATCTACCTTAGGGACCTATATGTAAACCTAAACTAGGGGGACCTAATTGCTAAACCCTAATCTACCCACCCTGACTGACCGGCCGACTGCCCCGCCATTTTCGGCCAGCGCGACGACCCCCGACCGACTCAACCCACCTATTTAAACCCCCTCAGCCCAGCCACCGCTCTCCCCGACCCATCACCGCGAGACCAGCCCCGTTTTCCCATTTAAACTCGCCTGAACCCTAGTTCCGACGACCCCACCCCACGCCAATCCACAGTCGCCACCGCCCCCAACGACCGCCAGTCGAAGCGCCTCGCTGAGACGAACCCAGCGCCACCTACGCGCCACCGCCACGACGTCTCCTCCGCCTAGTCGCCGCCTTGAAAGCACGCTCGACTTGGACACGTACGTGTCTCTTTGGCTCCTGTGTCCTACTGTGTCTCGATTTCACATAAATGACACGCCAGCACACGACGACTCTATTGCTGAGTGTGGACACGGCAAACTCGTATCGTGCGTGTCATAATCAACCCGGACACTTAGACTCCTGTGTCCCTAACTGTCAGGACACAGGATGGTTATTATTTATATATATATATATATATATATATATATTATATATATATATATATTCAGTAACTTAAACCTAAATAAACTAACCTAAGTCCTAACCCTAACACAACGAGCGGGCTGACCCCCTGACCAGCCCGACCAAGTCTAAGAACTCGGCTCAGTAGCCCGAGTTCGAATCCCCCCCCCATTTCCTGTGCTGTTATTTCCTTTCTTTTCCTTTTCTTTTTCTTTTTTGTTATATATATATATATATAGATATATATATATATATATTATATATATATATTAATATAATATATATATATATATATATATATATAATAAATATATTATATATATATATAATATATATATATTTAATAATATATTAATATATATAATATAGATATATAAATATATAATATAATAATATATATATATATATAATATATAGATATATATATAATGTATATATATATATATTATATATATATATATATATATATAATTTTACTATATATATATATATATATATATATTATATATATATATATATAATATATATATAATATATATATATTATCCATTATGTAAATTCTATATATTTATATGTATATATAAATTTGTATACATTTGTATATGTATTTCACTCTACCTAATGTAAATTATTATTAAGTAAATATACTTGTCATATTTTTAGGACTACTATGTATAATTTTACCTTATTAAAATATTAATATTTATTTTGCACTTTTACCACTTTGTATTTTTGGGTGTATTTTACTGCAACCATTTGGTGTCCAAGTCTAGCATGAATTTTTGGGCCCAAATGTGTTTTCACACATTCAAGACCTGTACAAGTCATATTGGACTTGATTCATGGCCTTGGATCCTGTATTTGAACTTTGGTTCAAACTATGTACATGGACAAAATACGCAAATAATTAATTATTTAATTTCAGATGTGTGCAATACTGTTTTCGAATTTCTAAAAATACTTAAAATACTGTTAAAATTCTGGAAAAATAGTATTTAGATACTATGTTAATTTAGCTAATTTAGTATAATTCTTACAGTATTTAATTTGCAGTTTTGCCACTATTTTGACATGTGAAACCAGAACTCATTTTCTGTGTACTTAGGAAAACTGATTTTATAAAATACTTGTACTGGTTAATAAATTCCAAAAAAATTATAATAAATTTCTATAATTAACAAGGATCATTTTGGTACTTTATTTTAATAAAATTAAACTTTTTGTCTATCTCAAAAATTGGGAACACAATGTTCATTTGATTTATTTATTGAATAATGACGACTTGCAACTTTTGAGTTTTAGCCGTATTGAACCTCACCCCTCACTAGTGTAAAGACCCTAGAAAGTTAGTTAAAGTAGTGTGTCACCCCAAATTGGTCTCCTATGCTAAAGTCATCATTTTGGCTAGGTGTCCAGTCTCAAGTCGTGTTGCACCAATTAGTGTCTTAGTTTTAGCTTAGTATAAAAACTAAGTTTATGTATTTATTTCTACAGTGATGAGTTACCAGACATCTATAGCACTTGTATCGCAGCTTTCTTTGCTTTGCTTTGCTAGAGGCAAGTACTTTCTACGAACTTGCATACTGTTACATAAATGAACTGCTAATCCAACCATATTAAATGCTGTCACGCCCCAGCACCAGAATACTGGAGAACGGGGGAATGACTCAGCTAGCTACGTATTACGGGTAGATGAACCGTATAATACGATCAATGCTGTCTAAAAGACAGGGGGTGCATACTACATGAAAGTCTCGCTATGGTCACTTACATCTATTGTCTCAATCATTCAAACAAGACATAACAGAGAACATTTAAGAATAAGGCGTCCCAAACGCTTAGTCAAAATGTTCTTGAGATCTGGCTTTACAAAACATAGCCAGATGATATAGAAACATATACACAATTGTTATCAGCTGCAGTCTGACTTAATTACAATTATGTAAAAGTAAGTGCAAGACTATCCGACTAACATGTCGGTGCCAAGCGGCAAAATATAAAGTAATTAACAAAATGAGCGGAGAAGTAAGGAACCCACTCGAGTCCTTCTGCGATCATTCCTCTAGTATTAACCATCTTGGAGGTAGAAGTAAGCTGAGTCCTCGGGAACCGGCTCTAAATATGGCCATGCAAAACCAGAGAGGTTAGACCTCTAATACAAGTACTGCAAGGAAGCACGATATGAGAAATTAAAACCTGTATAACAGAATAGGATATATAGATCTCTGCTTGCTACTGGGATTCACGTAACATCACGACACTTCGAACCAACCTCCCAACCAAACAAGGACAGAAGTTGGTCCGTCATGTTCTGATGCTCTGATCATCTCAGTTAAGTAACAGAGTAGGTACAGTACACAAACAAATCAACTTAAACGGCCATCCAACTCCTACGGCTTACTACTGTGAGTCCCAAGTTATCCTGGAATTATGCAATAAGGATTTCTCAGTTCTTACTATGGGCAAGCAAGGCTAGTCTATCCAATCAATCAATTACGTCAATCATGAATTAGACGAGTCCCAGCGGGACGCCCGTCATCAATATACAATAATATAAGCAGATACCGCTCCCTGCCCGTGTGGCAGAATTGCAGTATCTGTGGGAACCAGCCGGCCTGTTAGGTGCTAATAATCCCAAGAGGGCTGCCATGTAAGAACTCGGAGATCCATTCCCTCCATGCAATCATTATTTTATTTAACTTAGTAGCCTCTATGTTAAGAGAAATCCCATACGTGGATCATGGTCATTCAGAATGAGTACTTCCGTACAAGGTACGATATCCAACTCTACAACGATACCCGTGCGGTTAGGTTGTAGGTCTTACATAGCGTAATGCAACAATTAAAACTAACCACGGAATAATCATGCCTTGACCATAGAGTACACAAGCTGCTTTCGTAAAATAAATAAATAATTGTAGCCTGCATGTATCTATATGTCAATATTCGGGATTGGCCAATCGATTGCAAATATGAACGTGTCTTATTCTATTTAATTCAATAAGACGACTAGCCAGTTGTCACGCCCCAGAACCAGAATACTGGAGAGCGGGGTGACTCAGCCAGCTACGTATTACGGGTAGAAGAATACCGTATAATACGATCAATGCTGTCTAACCAGACGAGGGGGTGCATACTACATAAAAGTATTACTATGGTCATTATACATCTTGTCTCAATCATTCAAACAAGAAACAGAAATATAGAACATGTAAGGTAAAGCAGTAAGGCGTCCCAAACGCTCAGTCAAAATGTTCTTGAGATCTGGCTTTACAAAATATAGCCAGATGATATAGCAAGCGTACACAATTGTTATCAGCTACAGTCTGACTTAATTACAATTATGCAAAAGTAAGTACAAGACAATCCGACTAACATGTCGGTGCAAACGGCAAGGTATAAAGTAGATAACAAAATGAGTGGTGAAGTTAAGGAACCCACTCGAGGCCTCCTGCGATCATTCCTCTAGTATTGACCATCCTGGAGGTGGAAGTATGCTGATCCTCGGAAACTGACTCTAAATCTGGCCATGCAAAACCAGAGAGTTAGACCTCTAATAGCAAGTACCACAAGGGAGCACGACATAAGAACTAAAACCAGTAAGTAAGAGAATATAATAATAGATCTCTGCTGCTACTAGAACTCATATCACATCAAGACACTTCGAACCAACCTCCCAACCAAACAAGGACAGAAGTTGGTCCGTCATGTCCTGACATTCTGATCATCCCAGTTAGATAACAGAGTACAGTGCACAAACAAATCATCTTGAACGGCCAATCAACTCCTACGGCTTGCTATTATGAGTCCCAAGTTTCCTGGAATAATGCAATTAGGGATTCCTCAGTTCTTACTATGCACAAGCAAGGCTAGTCTATCCAGTCGATCAATTGGCCCATGCATGAATTAGACGAGTCCTAGCAGGACGCCCGTCAATACAATATACAACAATAATAAAGCAGATACTGTTCCCTGCCCGTGTGGCAGATTTACAGTATCTGTAGGAACCAGCCGGCCCGTCGGGTACTACTCGTCCAAGGGGGCTGCCATGTAAGAATTCGGGAATCCATTCTCTCCATGCAATCATTATTTTTTTAACTTAATAGTCTCTACGTTGAGTGAAATCCCATGCCGTGGATCATGGTCATTCAAATAAGTACTTTCGTACGGGGTACGATATGCACAACTCTACAACGATACCAGTGCGGTTAGGTTGCAGGTCTTACATAGCGTAATGCAACAATCAAATCTATCCACGGTAATCATGCCTTGACCATAAAGTACACATGCTTCTTTTGTAAAAAAATAACTAAATAATAAATAAATAAATAGATTGAAGCCTGCATGTGCATGTATGTCAATATTCGGGATCAGCCAGTCGAGTACAATAGTTCATAACATGAACGTGTCTCATTCATTTCATTCAATAAGACGACTAGCCAGTCTCTTAGTTCCAATTAGTAACGCATGATCAATTTAGTCAAGATCACAATCATTATCAATGGTGGTAAGGCATGAAAGTCAACTAGCATTCAGTGGGGTCGAGTCTACAACTTTCAGGATTTAATTCTAGTCAATCCGGGTATCTATAACTCAATTCATGACACATGGTACATGTCACGTCCCACTTCCCAAATGGAATGGTGACGTCATACACATCCCCAGGCTACGCGCCGAAAATCCGCGATTGTCGCCCGTAAACATCAGCAAAATGGAAAATGCCAGAGATTACATCTTATTATACATACTTCATCAACAATACTTTACAAGCTTATTACAAAAGAAATAACTAGCAAGTTATCAGACGATTATTCCTCGTTGTACTACGGCGCTACTTCGGCGGAGACGTCCTCTTCTTCACCTAGTGAACAATACTAGGTCATTTTAGAAAACGACAAGCAAGTCCTCGGTCAAGGACGGTAAAGTATACAAAGAAAGATGCAGTTTTTCTTAAAGGAAAGAAATATGCCAACTAGCACTATTATATGGGTTTACTTCACAAAATCAAGGAAATGTAAATGACATCCTACTCCATGGATTGTAAGATTTCCTGAGCTTCCCTTGAGCTCTCAGTAGGATTTTGCTTCCCTTGAGCAACCAAGAAACTACCTACCTTTGATAGGTGGAGTTATTTGCTGGAGTAAGATAAAATTTAGTAGACTAAATGCAATTTTGAGAATAGTACTCTGAATTAATTCCCTAAATAATTCCCGTGAACAATCCCGTTAACCTGGGATCAGGTTGTAATTTCGGAGCCTCCCTTGGGCTAAAACCAATCTATTCGATGTTACTGTCGGAATAGAAGTAGCAGGACAGGAGCCTTTCTTGGGCTAGTACTTATATAGTACTCATCAGGATATTCAGGAATTGCTGATCAGCCTTTTTATGGTTATTATGTTACGGGATATCTAGGGATATTCAGTTGTCCTCCCCACCCAATGATTCTAAAATTTCCGAAGATCAGAAATTTGTCTATCTCCTAATTTTTCAAAAATTTCGGCAGAGTCTCCTTTGTATTTAGGAGCTCCGACAATTTACAAAACATGATATAAAAGAAATATATGGGCTCGCCGACCCCTTCGGTGGAGCAACTCTCAACACCGGAACCACGCATTTAATATCCGGGTACGCCGACCCCTTCGGTGGAGCAACTCGCAACACCGGAACCACGCAGTTGTATACTAATTAAAGGAACCTTTACCTTGGCAAGCAAGCAAGCAAACAATTTTACCTTTTTCCTTTAGCAAGCAAGCAAACTATTTAGGATTATTAGTAACTTGATTTCCGAAAATCTACCAACTTTAAAGAAGACATGGTTGTTAGTAAAAAAAAAATATACCAATTCTGACCTCCAATTTATGTTGTACACAAGATAGGTCTAAATGCCCAATTTAACTCATGCTTCTATGTGTCATATTTTAACTACTTGGGGATGCGAAATGAAATCTAAATTGTTAATTTAGTAAAAATTCTAATTTGGACAGAATTAAAGTGCTGAAATGAATTGACAAATTCTCAACTCTGTATAACGAAATTATCCCAAAATTGTAAAATTATACTAAGGTAAGTGAACTCTAAATAAATGAAGAAGATATATTGTAGTTGGTCGTATTCCCAAGTGATACCAAAATTATAAGTGTCCACATAAATCGTGTGGTTTCTATAATTTGTGTCAAGGTGTGTATATATATATATATCATGTGTCCAAGAATCCTTTGGTGTTGTGCCCAAATTCATATAAATTTGTGTTGTATCCTACACAAGATGTCTATTGCATAAATTATTGTATTGTGTCCAGTACATTCATTCATGTGTCCAAGTATTCATAAACACATATATACATAGGTAAGACAATTCCCAATTTCCAATTACATTCAACAAAATGGATTCTTGTTAGAATATTCATAAATTCAGAATTTAAAATTATCTACAATTGTTCCCACGTTAGAAAATTAAACAAGAAATTTTGAAGGAATAGAGGGAAAGAAAGAGGACTTGCCTTAGGTTGAGAATAGCCTGGATTCCTCCGTAAATCCTAATTGAACCCAACAACCATTTATTGGTTAGAATTTTCTAATCCTAGGGTTCTAGAAGTAAGAATACACATAGAAATTTGGGGAAAGAGGGAGAAAATTGACATACCTAGGTTTAGCCTTCTCCTTGGAGATGGAAGATGATGATGATGAGAGGTTGAAGATGGAGTTGGGGGAAGAAGTGGAAGTGGAGATGAATGGAGGAGGAGGAAGTGGAGTTGTGGTGGTGACCGGAGGCTGGCCGGCGGCAGCAGGGGCGGCGGGCGGCTGAGCAGCAGCGGCAGCAGCAGCAAAGGGAGTGGCAGCAGCAGCAAAGGGCTTGGGGGGTCGGGTGGTGTGTGGTGGGTGTGTGAGTTTGTTTTATTCTTCTTTTTTTTCTTTCCTTCTTTGGTTTTGATGTGTGGTGTGTGTGTGTTTATATAGGGGTTGGGGTTGTGGTAAGGTGTCCCCCCCTCCCTTGTAGGGACACCTTGCACCCCCCTAGGGCTAGGGTTAGGGTTAACGCTAGGGTTAGGGTCACAAAATGACAAAAATTCTACCACAAGATAAGTTAACACAGGACAATAATAAATAATAATGATAATAATATTTTGAGTGTGACAAGTCTACCCTCCTTAGAAAAATTCCGTCCTCGGAATTTGAAATAATTAGACTAGCAATATGGTTACTGACCTGTCTTAGGGAATAAATACGGGTATTGCTTCCGCATGTCTTCTTCCTTCTCCCAAGTTGAATCTCCAGGAGAATCCCTGCTCCACGCAACTCGTACTAACGGAATAACCCGATTGCGGAGTATCTTATCTCTTCGATCCAAGATCCCGACGGGTCTTTGTTCTATCCGGAGTGTAGGCCCGATGGTGATTTCTGAATGATCGAGTATATGGCTCGTGTCTGGCACATATCTTCGTAGCTGGGAAACATGGAATACATTGTGAACTCCTTCTAGTGCTGGTGGCAAGGCGAGTCGATATGACACATTTCCAACTTTCTCCAGGATGTCGAATGGTCCAATATCTGGGACTTAGCTTTCCTCTGGTCCGAATCTGATGGTTTCCTTAGTTGGTGAAATTTTCAGAAATACATGTTCTCCGGTTGAAACTCCAATATTCTTCGGTGCTTATCCGCCCACATCTTCTGCCTGTCCTGAGCTGCTTGCAGGTGACTTCTTATTGCTTTGACGATATCCACAGTTTGTGTTACTAATTCTGGCCCCAACAATTGTTTTTCTCCTACGTCGGTCCAGCATACCGGCGATTTGCACTTCCTACCATATAGTGCTTCAAAAGGAGCCATTTTGATGCTATCATGATAACTGTTGTTATATGAAAATTCTACCAAATGTAGATGATCATCCCATGCTCCTCCAAAGTCTAAAGTACACGCTCTCAGCATGTCTTCTAAGGTCTGAATGGTTCTTTCAGACTGGCCGTCTGTTTGGGGATGGTAGGCGGAGCTAAATTTCAATTTAGTGCCAAGACTTTCTTGCAAGCTTTTCCAGAAATGTGAAGTGAATCTGGTATCTCTATCGATACTATACTCACTGGCACTCCATGCTGACTAACAATCGTTTCATGTACATTTCTGCCAGGACCTCCGTTGACTGTCCAACTCGAAAGGGCAGAAAACGAGCGGACTTGGTAAGTCTGTCTACGATGACCCAAATAGCATATTACCCCTTTGGGTCCTAGGCAATCCTGTCACGAAATCCATGGTGAGGTGTTCCCATTTCCATTCGGGTATGGGTAGCGGCTGGAGAAGCCCTGCTGTCCTTGATGCTCCGCTTTTACTTGCTGACAGACAAGACATTTTGATACGAATCTGGCGACTTCTCTCTTCATCCCGTGCCACCAAATGTTTGTCTCAAATCTTTGTACATTTTAGTGCTGCCCGGATGAATGGAATATTGTGAGTTGTGGGCTTCTGACATAACCTCTGTTCTTAAATCTCCACTGGGCACACATAATCGATCTCGAATCTTAATGATCCGTCCGGATGCTTCCTTATCCCGGTCTGGAGTCCCTCTTCTGTTTGTTTCCAAATTTTCTGAAGTTTGAATCATTCTGTTGAGCTTCCTTAATTCTATCTATTAAGGAGGACTGTACTTGCAAATTTTGCACATTCCTTCGGTTAGCGGGCGTATCACTTCAATTCCCATTTTCCTCAAATCCTCAAGGATTTCTTTGGGTGTATTCATAAAAAAGCTTCGGGTCTTCTACTTAAGGCATCAGCCACCTTACTTTGCCCGGATGATAGGTCAACTCCATGTCAAAATCCTTCAGTAACTCCAACCATCTTCTCTGTCTCATTATCTCCTTTTGTGTGAAGACATATTTTAAGCTCTTGTGGTCTGTGTATATTTTGATTCTTTCCATATAAATAGTGTCTCCACAACTTGAGTGCGAATACTACCGCTGCAAGTTCGAGATCATGAGTTGGATAATTCCTTTCATGTGTCTTTAACTGTCGGGATGCATAGGCTATGACTCTCCCGTGCTGTATTAGTACACATCCTAAACCTTTACCTGATGCATCACTATATATCTCATATCCAACCTGAACCGAGGGTAATGCTAGTATTGGAGCTGTAATTAATCTTTTCTTTAGCTCGTCAAATGCTGCTTGACATTTCTCCGTCCAATTAAATTTCTCTTCCTTCCGGTAAGACGGGTAAAGGTTCTGCAATTCTTGAAAGTTCTCTACAAATCTCCGATAATAGCCAGCCAATCCTAAGAAGCTTCTGATTTCTGCTACGCTTAGGTTTGGCTAAGACTTAACTGCTTCTACTTTCTTTGGATCTACCGAGATACCTTCTCCACTGACAATATGCCCTAGAAATGGTATTTGGTCCAACCAAAACTCACATTTACTAAGCTTAGCATACAATTGTTCTTCCCGCAGAGTTTGCAATCTATCCTCAAATATTTTTCATGCTCCTCTTCACTTTTGGGTATACAATGGATCATCAATAATACAATCACAAATTTATCCAGATATTGATAAAATATGGATTCATCAGGTCCATAAATAGCAGTGCATTTGTCAACCCGAATGGCATAACTAAGAATTCGTAATGCCCATACCGAGTTCTAAATGCAGTCTTTGGGATGTCTTCCTTTTTCACCTTTACCTGATGATATCCGGATCTCAAATCAATTTTTGAAACCCTTGCCTCTCCTAACTGATCAAACAGTTGATCGATCTAGGTAAGGGATATTTATCTTGATGGTACCCTCATTCAAAGCCCTATAGTCAATCACCAGACGTAGGGTACTATCTTTCTTTTTCACAAATAATACTGGTGCACCCCATGGTGAAGCGCTAGGCTGAATAAACCCTTTTGACAATAACTCCTTTATCTGTTTATTTAACTCAACTACTCCTCTTTGTTCATTGGGTATATCTTCTTGGCTATGGGTGCAGCTCCCAGTATTAAATCTATAAAAAATTCCACGGCTCTGTCTGGGGGTAGCCCTGGTAATTCTTCTGGGAACACATCCTTGAATTCTTCCACTACCCTTGGAAATGATTGCTCTGCTACTCCTTGCAGTAGTACTGGTAATTCAAATTTCTCTAGCTCCTCTGCATTGAACTCATTTTGGTCCTTGCAAATTCATAAGACTCGCCGTCATGGAGTTGGAATAAATTTTCCCCCTGGCCGCAGTCTATATTGGCTAATGTTGCAGTTAGCCAATCCATACCCAATATTACATCATAATTGCTTGTTGGAAAGACACAATCGGGTACGAAAAGCTCCTCCACCCAATTTAATGAAACATCTACGACATACTCGACTGACTTCTACTACTCCATTACCGGTGAGTACTTTCAGTGATTTAGGCAAGGTTGTGATTCTATTTGACGTTGTATATAAAAGAAGATGCTATAATGAATGGGTAGCCCCGGAATCAAATAATACTGAGCTGGGTATGAAGAAACTAAAATAGTACCTGAAACTACTTCTCCAGGGATATTCGCATCTTCAGTTCCCATTATGAATGCTTGTCCTTGCCTATCCTTTTCTTGTTACTATTTTGAGCTTGAGCTGCCCGTTGTGCTTGTTGAAACTGATAAGCCTGAGGGGCATAGGACGGCCTTTGCTGATTTCCATAAGCCATTCCTGCTTGCGCTATTGGGCCTGTATCATTGGTCGAGTTGGTTTCCTTGAACTGGAGGTCGGTATCCTTGAGTGAAGCCTTGTGTCCTTGCTCCATTCGCAGGCGGCTGAGGACATTGACTGATTGGATGATTTGCTCCACATCTCAAACAAGCCCCAATCTTCTCCTACATACATCTTTTTATGTTCTGGCTTCTGCTTCTGGCAGAAATCACAGATAAGGAATTTGTCCGAGTTGCCATTCTGAGGACGCTTAGGTGGTCCTTGCCAGTGATTCTTGTTAGAGGATGATCCTTCCTCAAAAGTTCTCTTGGGTTGTGATGACCGGAAAGGTTGCTCCTCTTTCAGGATTCTCTCCTGGTCTCGAGCAGCTTCTGTTACCTCAGAAAAGGTCTGGCATCGGTAGGACGCGACCCTGCTCTTCAATTGTGTCCCGAGCCCTTCCAGGAACCTAGAAATTTTTGTTTCTTCGTCGGCTATCATATTAGGAGCAAATCGACTGAGTCTGGAAAACTCTACAGCATATTCATCGACGGTGCGTCTTCCTTGTTTAAGATAGTTGAATTGCCGCTCTAACTCTATTCGTGCTGATTTAGGATAGAATCTTTCTTCAAACTTCTTCTTGAATTCTGCCCATGTCATAACTCCATCGGAATCTTCTGGGTACTCAGCACTCCACCAGTATCCAGCGATATCTTCTAGCTGGATGCGGATTGCTGGCACCATATCTTCGGTTTTGAGCTTTGCGGCCTTCATTAAGCCTTCAATGGTTTTCAACCATTGACCCGCTTCTATTGTATTTCAGTTCCCTTGAACTTAGGTGGCTTAAGATCTCGAAAATCTTTTAGGGTTCCCTCTTCTGTTTTATTGGAGTTCTGCATTTGTTCCAATATGGTTGCATTGGCAACATGGGCTGCATTGGCCTGCTGATTATGGGATTCCAGTAATTGCTGGAATAATCGAAACATATCGGCCACAGTTGGTTCTTGAGGGGGCGGAGTACTTGACTGACCGTGGTTGTCCATATCCTGAGAAAACGCAATTCTTAGGGAAGTATTTAACTCGTATTTTCAACAAAGTGTATCATAAAACTTCGTATATATATTATTCATTAAAATGAGAGTAATTACAAAATGGTGCTCCTTACTCTCATTTTTCATTTACATACATTCTTGCTACTTAGTTACTCATGTCACCTATCATCCCAAAACGTGACATGGTAAACTATTCTACTTCATACAGGTACATATTTGCAGATGCCAAAATACAAAAAAGGACTTCTTCTTCACTATGTACAGGGTTAAGACATCTTATGCTACGGCTTCAATAAGCTCCCTCCCTTCAGCAAGGATTTCTACTTCTGTATATAACCTCTCAAAGTCATCTATGGTGCCTTCGTAGCCGTGCAATCCGACATAGATGCGGTTCGGGTCTCGGACATAAAGACAGTAGGTAAAGTACACTTCAGCACCATCCTCAACGTCTCGTACCATAGGACGCCTGACTCCATAGAATATTTGGTAGGCATGAATGTCATACCAGTCGGGTGCGTTCCATAGTATCCTGGCATAGCGTTGGTATAGGTACAAGGTGTACTCGCTTCCATCCCATTCCAAACTGGGTATAAACAGGCCCATACCTACATCCATGATATCCTATGTAAGAATTTCTTATAAGGAACATAAGGAGATTGAAAAAGCATATTTTATTTATTTATAGAACAATATGCCCTTGGCTTACATACATACTTGGTCACATTCTACCTACATACAGATATATCTTACATTTCATCCATCCTAGCTACATACACATACTTATCATCTATAGATACTAGGGATCTAAGTCCATATTTCCCTACTTACTTACTACTTACTACATGCATCCATATATTACATTCTTACTATACATTCCACATACATACATGCTTGAGGATCTAAATCCACATTTTCCTGATGTTGTGCACTATTGCGTCTGGATGAGTTTGCAGCCATTCTTCCAAGGTACCATTGCGATCAGTCTCTGGGCCTTTGGTGGGTTCTGCCTTTATCAGGACATAATAATGTACCGAGTTGTAATACTCCTTCCTTTCATCATCTATGTCTGACACTATTGGATATTTCAATTCGTAGTGTACTCCATAGGCTTCGATCATTCCTTTACGCGCTACGTGCCACATCTTCTTTACAAATGCATAATACTCGTCTAGGCTGTGACTATCATTTCCTAGTCTTGCGAAGGGTGCAAACCGAGGCATGACCTAGATTGAAAAGAAAATAAAAGTAATTTTTTTCCTTAGGTTAGTAACTCCTTAGTAGGATTTAAGATCTAGACAGGAAAGAGGAATTTGTAAGGAAAGCTACCAACTATTTATCTACCTTACTTAAGGATTTTAAGATATGGTTGGAAATCAAAGTTTTCTATCTGAGTTTAAAACCTACGTCTAGACCTAAGGTCCATTCTGGATTTTCCATTTTCGCGGACCTGCGTGGGCCACCACTAAAAGACGTGTCACGTCCCACTTCCCAAATGGAATGGTGACGTCATACACATCCCCAGGCTACGCGCCGAAAATCCGCGATTGTCGCCCGTAACATCAGCAAAAATGGAAAATGCCAGAGATTACATCTTATTATACATACTTCATCAACAATACTTTACAAGCTTATTACAAAAGAAATAACTAGCAAGTTATCAGACGATTATTCCTCGTTGTACTGCGGCGTTACTTCGGCGGAGACGTCCTCTTCTTCACCTAGTGAACAATACTAGGTCATTTTAGAAAACGACAAGCAAGTCCTCGGTCAAGGACGGTAAAGTATACAAAAGAAAGATGCAGTTTTTCTTAAAGGAAAGAAATATGCCAACTAGCACTATTATATGGGTTTACTTCACAAAATCAAGGAAATGTAAATAACATCCTACTCCATGGATTGTAAGATTTCTGAGCTTCCCTTGAGCTCTCAGTAGGATTTTGCTTCCCTTGAGCAACCAAGAACTACTACCTTTGATAGGTGGAGTTATTTGCTGGAGTAAGATGAAATTTTAGACTAAATGCAATGCAATTTTGAGAACAGTACTCTGAATTAATTCCCTAAATAATTTCCCGTGAACAATCCCGTTAACCTGGGATCAGGTTGTAATTTCGGAGCCTCCCTTGGGCTAAAACCAATCTATTCGATGTTACTGTCGGAATAGAAGTAGCAGGACAGAGCCTCTCTTGGGCTAGTACTTATATAGAAGTACTCATCAGGATATTCAGGAATTGCTGATCAGCCTTTTATGGTTATTATGTTACGGGATATCTAGGGATATTCAGTTGTCCTCCCCACCCAATGATTCTAAAATTTCGAAATCAGAAATTTGTCTATCTCCTAAATTTTTCAAAAATTTCGGCAGAGTCTCCTTTGTATTTAGGAGCTCCGACAATTTACAAAACATGATATAAAAGAAATATATGGGCTCGCCGACCCCTTCGGTGGAGCAACTCTCAACACCGGAACCACGCATTTAATATCCGGGTACGCCGACCCCTTCGGTGGAGCAACTCTCAACACCGGAACCACGCTTTGTGTATACTTAATTAAAGGAACCTTTACCTTGGCAAGCAAGCAAGCAAACAATTTTACCTTTTTCTTTAGCAAGCAAGCAAACTATTTAGGATTATTAGTAACTTGATTTCCGAAATCTACCAACTTTAAAGAAGACATGGTTGTTAGTAAAAAAAAATATACCAATTCTGACCTCCAATTTATGTTGTACACAAGATAGGTCTAAATGCCCAATTTAACTCATGCTTCTATGTGTCATATTTTAACTACTTGGGGATGCGAAATGAAATCTAAATATGTTAATTTAGTAAAAATTCTAATTTGGACAGAATTAAAGTGCTGAAATGAATTGACAAATTCTCAACTCTGTATAACGAAATTATCCCAAAATTGTAAAATTAATACTAAGGTAAGTGAACTCTAAATAAATGAAGAAGATATATTGTATGTTGGTCGTATTCCCAAGTGACACCAAAATTTATAAGTGTCCACATAAATCGTGTGTTGTGTCTATAATTTGTGTCAAGGTGTGTATATATATATATATCATGTGTCCAAGAATCCTTTGGTGTTGTGCCCAAATTCATATAAATTTGTGTTGTATCCTACACAAGATGTCTATTGCATATTATTTGTATTGTGTCCAGTACATTCATTCATGTGTCCAAGTATTCATAAACACATATATACATAGGTAAGACAATTCCCAATTTCCAATTACATTCAACAAAATTGGATTCTTGTTAGAATACATAAATTCAGAATTTAAAATTATCTACAATTGTTCCCACGTTAGAAAATTAAACAAGAAAATTTTGAAGAATAGAGGGAAAAGAAAGAGGACTTGCCTTAGGTTGAGAATAGCCTGGATTCCTCCGTAAATCCTAATTGAACCCAACAACCATTTATTGGTTAGAATTTTCTAATCCTAGGGTTCTAGAAGTAAGAATACACATAGAAATTTGGGGAAAGAGGGAGAAAATTGACATACCTAGGTTTAGCCTTCTCCTTGGAGATGGAAGATGATGATGATGAAGAGGTTGAAGATGGAGTTGGGGGAAGAGGAAGTAATGGAGATGAAGTGGAGGAGGAGGAAGTGGAGTTGTGGTGGTGACCGGAGGCTGGCCGGCGGCAGCAGGGCGGCGGGCGGCGGCGCTGGCGGCGGCGGGCGGCTGAGCAGCAGCGGCAGCAGCAGCAAAGGGAGCGGCAGCAGCAGCAAAGGGCTTGGGGGGTCGGGTGGTGTGTGGTGGGTGTGAGTTTGTTTTATTCTTCTTTTTTTTTTTTTCTTTCCTTCTTTGGTTTTGATGTGTGGTGTGTGTGTGTTTATATAGGGGTTGGGGTTGTGGTGAGGTGTCCCCCCCCATCCCTTGTAGGGACACCTTGCACCCCCCCTAGGGCTAGGGTTAGGGTTAAGGCTAGGGTTAGGGTCACAAAATGACAAAAATTCTAACCACAAGATAAGTTAACACAGGACAATAATAAATAATAATAATAATAATATTTTGAGTGTGACAGTACATCCCACGTAACAATTTATAATTAACAGAAATATCAACATATCATGATTATATCAAGTTTATGCAAAAAGGCGTAAGGATATAAAATGGACGTTAAACATCTAATAAGATATCAATATATAGGGCTATAGAAGATCCAGGGTAATCAGGCTACTCTCATGTCAGCCTACGCTCATGCCAGCGTACGCTCAGGTCAAGCTACGCTCAAGCCACGTACGCCCAGGTCAAGCTACGCTCAAGCCAAGCTAGCGTATGGAAGTCATACGCTTCCAAAAGGCAGCGTATGAACTCCACACGACTCCTTACTATCCAAGTCAGCGTATGCAAGTCATACGCTCCCAAAAGGTAGCGTATGAACTCCATACGACTCCTGACCATCCAAGTCAGCATATGCAAGTCATACGCTCCCAAAAGGTAGCGTATGAACTCCATACGACTCCTGACCATCCAAGTCAGCGTATGCAAGTCATATGCTCCCAAAAGGTAGCGTATGAACTCCATACGACACACGCTTCCAAAAGGTAGCGTATGCAAGACACACGCTTCCTAAAAAGGCAGCGTATGAACTCCATACTGCGCTACGCTAAAGAGCGCGCACAGCTCAGTGTCGCAGCTAAAAAGCTAGCATACACTGCTCACTGTCTTCTCCAAACAGCAAAACTCCATAGTTGTACCCCAAAGCTTCAAAAGTCCATAACTTGGTCAGAACAAGTCCAAATCCAACTTTCCAAAGGTCAAAGTTGGGTAGAACAAACTTCTCTACAACATGGAACCATCAAAACTTGCAAACAAAGAAGTTGATAGATCAAAACCACCAAACTCCGAAAATAACTAATTTCTAGATCTACAAAGATTAAGACTTCGAAATGAAAATGCCAAGTTCTAAACTTTCTTAGGATCGTACGAGGAATAAAAATAAACTACAAAAAACATGGGTTCTCATGGGGAGCAAGTTGTACTTGCCTACGGTTTGGTAGGTGGAGAGAGTAATAAAGAAGAAGAGAGGGTAATGGTGAGAAGTAAAGTAAATGAGGAGAGAAGGGAGAGGGTGGCTTTAAATAAAAGGTGGTGGTAGGTGGGAGTTGGGCCGGGTCCAATGGGTCCAATGGGTCGGATTGCACGGGTCCAACAAGGCTAACCCGAAAGTAAAACTAAAGCAGGAATTAAATACAGGTAATAAAATTACAGAAAGAAATGCAGAAATAAAATTGCAGTAATTAGCATGAAAATTAAAGAGCAGCTAATTAATTAACATAAAATTTAAAGAGCAGATAATAGAATTCGAGAAAATAAATGCAGAAAATAAAATGCCGATAATTAATTAACATGAAGTTATAGGAATTTAAATACAGGATACTACATGATAATACTAAATAAATACATTCAGGCAATATACGTATTAGAATACGCATTCCGGGAACGGGGAGTGACACCAGTCTCTTAGTTCCATCTAGGAACGCATGATCAATAATTAATCAAGATACAATCAATATTAATTAATGCCAAATTCGGGAAATAAAAATTAGGAAATAAATAATGATTGGAAAATAAATAATCTCATGCGCTGTAGAAAATGATTGGGAAATAAATAATCTCATGCGCTGTGGAAAATGATTGGAAAATAAATAATCTCATGCGCTGTGAAAAATGATTAGGAGATAAATAATCTCATGCGCTGTGGGAAATAATCGGGAAATAAATAATCTCATGCGCCTGAGGGAAATAATCGGGAAATAAATAATCTCATGCGCCTGAGGGAAATGATCGGGAAATAAATAATCTCATGCGTCTGAGGAAGAAGATTCATGCGGCTGTGGAAAATAATATCATGCACTGTGGGAAATGATTGGGAAATGAATAATCATGCGCCTGATGGAAATGATCGGGAAAAATACGCATGAGGAAGAAGATTCATGCGACTGGGAAATAAATATCATGCGCTGTGGGAAATAATTGGAAAATGAATATCATGCGCTGTGGGAAATAAATATCATGCACTGTGGGAAATGATTGGGAAATGAATAATATCATGCGCTTGAGGGAAATGATCGGGAAATAAATAATCTCATGCGCCTGAGGAAGAAAGATTCATGCGGCTGTGGAAAATAAATATCACTGTGGGAAATGATTGAGAAATGAATATCATGCGCTGTGGAAAATAAATCATGCGCTGTGGGAAATAAATATCATACGGTGTGGGAAATGATTGGAAAATGAATAATATCATGCGCCTGAGGGAAATGATCGGGAAATAAATAATCTCATTCGCCTGAGGTAGAAAGATTCATGCGGCTGTGGGAAATAAATATCATGCGCTGTGGGAAATGATTGGAAAATGAATATCATGCGCAGTGGGAAATAAATATCATACGCTGTGGGAAATAATATCATGCGCTGTGGGAAATGATTGGAAAATGAATAATCATGCGCTTGAGGGAAATGATCGGGAAATAATAATCTCATGCGCCTGAGGAAGAAAGATTCATGCGGATATGGAAAATAAATATCATGCGCTGTAGGAAATGATTGGGAAATAAATATCATGCGCTGTGGGAAATAAATATCATGTGCTGTGGGAAATAAATATCATGCGCTGTGGGAAATTTGGGAAATGAATAATATCATGCGCCTGAGGGAAATAATCGGGAAATAAATAATCTCATGCGCCTGAGGAAGAAAGATTCATGCGGCTGTGGGAAATAAATATCATGCGCTGTGGAAAAGGATTGGAAAATGAATATCATGCGCTGTGGAAAAAAATATCATGTGCTATAGGAAATAAATATCATGCGCTGTGGAAAATGATTGGGAAATGAATAATATCATGCACCTGAGGGAAATGATCGAGAAATAAATAATCTCATGCATGAGGAAGAAAGATTCATACGGCTGTAGGAAATAAATATCATGCGCTGTGGGAAATGATTGGGAAATGAATATCATGCGCTGTGGGAAATAAATATCATGCGCTGTGGGAAATGATTGGGAAATGAATATCATGCGCTGTGGAAAATAAATATCATGCGCTGTGGGAAATAAATCATGCGCTGTGGGAAAGGAAGTTTCATGCGGTTGAGAAATGAAGATGTGGCTGTGCTTCCTCTCCGAATTTTTCTGAGAACAGAACCATGGAAGCCATTGCTTCCAAGCTCCATAAATCTTCATTCTAAGCCCAAATCTGAACTTCCATAGGTCAAAATGGGGTAGAACAAAATTCTCTACAATATGGAACCATCAAAATTTGGAGATAACAAAGTTTACTAGATCAAAACCTAAGAATTCCAAAATACAACAAACTTAGATCTACAATAAAGAAGCCATGGAAATCGAAAATGCTAAGTACTAAAGAGATTTAGAATCAAATAAGGAAGATGATAGAACAAAAATAATAGAGATCCATCAGGAAGCGAGTTGGCACTTGCCTTGCTCTCCTAGGTTGGTGGGAGAGTTATGAGGAAGAAGAAGAGTAGAAGAAGTAATGAAGAGAGAGAAAGGGTTTGGGGCGTTGGAACTTAGCCTTGCAACGGCTGCTCGAAGGCTCGCTCGTCCGAGGCGACTCCTCGCATAGGTGGGAGAGTTTCGGTGAACTTGCTTCATCTTAGCCTTTACTTAATAACGCGCATATTTTCAACTTGTACTGGTAGGCTAATCTAAAAGTTACGCACCAATATAGCTAAGGGAATAATCCCGTCGGGTCGGAATGTCTTAGAACATGGAAAATGGTCCCACGGTCTTTATAGAAGTCGGCTCAGCGTGCTTTCAAATGACACACGATCCTTCGATCCCGTGGCTTGGGAGAAGAAAGTTGGCCTAAGTTGCTAAGTTGCCCCGACACTCGAATAAGCCTAAGTCATAGGCGTCGCCTGCTTGAATGCTCGATATAGCATGCACTGTCCCGTCGTTTTGTCCCAACACTTGAAATAGCCTAAGTAATAGGCGTCGCCTGCTTGAATGCTCGATATAGCATGCACTGTCCCATCGTTTGTCCCAACACTTGAAATAGCCTAAGTAATAGGCGTCGCCTGCGTGAATGCTTGAAAAGCATGCACGGTCCCGTCATGTTGCCCCGACACTCAAATCAGCCTAAGTCATAGGCGTCGCCCACATGAATGCTTGATAAAGCATGCACGATATTGTCCCGCAAGGCTTGGCATAGCCTTTGCACGTCCCGCAAGTTAAGTCGTCTTGCACGGCTCGTTGGCTTAAGTCTAGGCACGAACTTGGTTGTTCAAGTCGACCTCGTGCATAGCACGTTTCCCTCGACGCGGAGCTCGGTGTAGCCTTCGCTTGTCGAGTCGTTGCCTGAATAAGTTAGACAAGTGTTGTGCTGGGCTATAAGGCCATTTCTAGCACTGTCCCGCTCTATCTGCGGTTGTCAAGTTGCATAGTCCCTTGAGAACAAGGCTCATCGTATAAGTCTATGACTTGAGCATTAGCGTCGCCTATAGAACTAGGCCTGTCTAAGGCACGAGTTACGATCGGTTTAGTGAAAAGCTTGCCACGAACAAAGTAAGTCTCCGCGACTGGTTGTCGTCGAGATCGATCCCGCTACTTGGGAGTCTCGCTACGTCCTGAAATGTCCCGCACACGAGATCGGTCCCCTAGCTTGGGAGTCTCAATAAGTCTTGATATAAGAAGGAATGCATGGTCATGTTAAGAAAGGACTGGATAGACCGGATAGATCGAGTATGCATGGTCATTGGGCAACTTGTCGACAAGGTGTAGTCTTCTCGAATGATCACCGGGGCGTCGGGATCATTCGGCCCGGAAGAAGCGAGTGTGGCTCAAAGTAGGATGCTGGATGACCGCATGGGAGAGTTCCACCCCACCGGGCTAGCTACCCGTGTTGGTACAGGTGGATATCCCACGAGCCAGTCCAAGATAGCTTGAAATTGCTAGTGACCACTCATGTAGATGTGTCGGCAATAGCGGCACACCGCGTGTATGCCTTTGGATTTGGGTCTAGAGCTTGAATGCTGGTCTAGTCGGTAACATAAAGTCTGGGCCTAAGACTGGGCTGCAGCATAGGCATCGTGCTTGGCACGATAGATGGCATCAAGAAGTTCTTGAAAGTGATACTATGGTCCACAAGTCTTGTCTAAGTTAGCAAATGGGTCTAGCAGGAAGGCCGTAAGGCGGTAGCATGATAGGTCTTGATAACTTGCGAGGCGCAGCCTCATCTTGAAGCACGGACAAGTCTAAGGAAGGTCTAGAGGCACGGCCTGCACGAGTCGTTCCATTGCCGTCCTTGGCACTTGAATCGTTGGCACGAGAATTGGTCTAGTGGTGCTGAAGTTTAAGTAAAGGTCTTGGCACGGCCGAGTTCGCGTAAGTTGCTCCTCGGCATAACATTGTCTCGAATACGTCTAAGTCGCGAATAGAATGTGGCACGACCCTGCCGTCCCGAATTGTAGTTCGGTCAAGTACTTGAGTAATGAGGCACTGCCTCGATAGAAACACACGTTGGGATTGTTGCACGACCATGTCGTTGCACGTCGAGTTGGTTAGACGTCTTGTTTAAAACTGATCCTAAGGCAAGACTAAAAAGACAATTGAAAGGGTTTAAGTTGCACAAAGTAAATGAAACGTGTCGGTTATGTATGGGTGGGCGAGAAGCTCACTCCACCAGTACAGTGGTACTGACACCCACACAGTATTTCATATACAGGCACAGGTAGAAGCTCGTGGCGCGGAGCTCGCTTGGATGCGTCGAGGCACGGAGTTCCTTGGCGAGTCGAAGCGTGTGGCCTCGTGATCTGAAGACTTATACAGGGCATAATATATGGACATCGCCTTCCGAAGCTTCCGCTGACTCAAGCATTGTAATCAAGAGAGAGAGCAGAGAGAGTGACTTTGTAAACGAGAGAATAGTGAACACGAGAGACTTGTAATTTGGCCTTGCGCCCACAAATGTAATCTTATATTCAATATCAATAAAAAGAGTTTCTTCTGAATGATTGTGTTCAAGTGTTCTTGTTTCAAATTTCCGCTACATAATCAATATATCTGTGGGACTTCTGTGCGACGACCCCGTCGTCGCCGATGTAATCGGCCGTTATGGAATCTGACTTGCACGAGCACAATCTAGGCTCGTGCGGCATCATGCCTTAGCGAGGACGATCGCTCCTACGGGAGCGGAGCGTGACATAATGGTATCAGAGCACGGCTTTACGTCCTTGGACTTTACGTCGATTTCTCAGTTTTGAAAGCTCGTTGTTGGAAAAAGAAGTGCGCACTCTCTCTCGAATGTCCCTTGGCATGTCCATTCAAAAAGTCTAAATAATTTTCAAAAGCTCGTACAAGCGTTCGACCAAACGCATCGGTAGCCTATCGCCGAATGCATCGGTTGGCCTTTGTGCCGAATGATGTTAAACTTGACTCGATAGAGAACACATACTAAGTTAACATGTCTCATGCGTGCCTAACTAGTCCCACATCGATCTTAGCAATGGAGCGTGCAAACTCGAAAATAGTCTGTACGGGATAGCCATGCGTACAGCCTTTCGGCTAAGTTGCGTCGCGTATCGCGTACCTCGACTTTTGGTGCTAACGAGTTGCGAGGGATATCAAGTACCGTTCGGTTGGAAATAAGATGCACTTAGAGTGTCTATCGATGGAACGCTATCGAGTTAACGCTTAGGCGTACACGAAAGATTGACTTGGATTTCGAGGAATAGTGCGATCGACCTAGCGCGTCGATACGACGCGACCGATTACGCTAGGGATTCGTCGAACGAATCCGAAGGATGTCTTAGCGAATGACACGAACGTGATTGTGGAATAGATCGGATGGCTCAAATCCGAGTGGTGTATAGATTTTCTTAGAAATCATTCGAGCAAGATTGAGGATTACGAGAAACGGCGAGGCGATCGCGCAAAGCCTTAGAACGCGTCACACTTAGTTGGTCGTGACTTCGAATGTCCCGAACAAGCATCTCGTTCGGACGACTTGCGAATAGGCAACGCGAGTTAGAAAACGATATCGAAGTGATTCAGAACGATGAATGAAATGAATGGTCTTGATCGAGGAAACTTAGAGGATCGCGCGTACGAAATCGGATTGATGCAAATGAAATATGCCTTGAGTTTTGAACAATGATCTTGATACGAGCTTGAGGAATAGCGATCAAACTTGATCTTGAATATCGAGGAAAATTATGGAATATCCAACTCGGGCAATAGCATCAGTCGCACGACTCGAAATTGGTTGCAAAGGAAGATCGTCAGGTTACGCATATCGTCGATGATATTGAGGCATATCAAAGATCGATATGCGATAACTCGGGGGTACTCCGACTCAGCGAAAGGCGATCGTGCACATGTCATTGTTCCAATGGATGCTATACTCGGGATATTAAAACGTGTCAAAGAAAGGATAAAACTTGGCTTGAGGATTTTCTGGTTGAATGAATGATGGTCGGACTATCAAATTGAAATCTTGGATTGGATGAAAAATGAAAATGTTTGGATTTGCTTCGACGATAACCCCAACGTCGACATTATTGTCTTATGCGAGCGCAACTCCAGCCTTGCATATGCGTCATGTCGATTTGAGACGATCACTCCGCGTGAGCACTGGTATGGTGATTCATACAGTGGGAGTGATTGAACTTGGATAGCGTGGCAATCTGATTGCTTCGAATTGTGGTTTGAGGCGAAGGTAGACTCGAGAATGGATTTGTGTGCTCGAAGAATTGAATTTAAGGATTTCGTAGGTCCAATCCGTGTATCGAGAATGAACGAGTCTAGACTCAAACAAGAGTTATGCCCCGATGAGAATGATTATTCCGCAGGAGCGTTACGTGGTGATTTACGAACCACCGTGGATAATCGGACTCGCGTGAGATTGGGGCGCAACGTATTGTCGAGCTAGATGACCTCGTGATCGAATGCACGAATTGGTTAGAGTTGGTGATTTGGATAAAATTGAATATGTGCAACACATGCATTGATGCGAATAGGTGATCGTGCTCGATGTTTAGAAATCTGAGTGACGCAAGCTTGGGTAGAAAATCCCGTACTACTGACTATGGTTTGACCCTAGGATTGGGGTCAGTGTTGGCATTATTGTTGGAGAACTATGATTCCAATCCTGACATTGACTTAGCCTCGTAAAGATTGGCCTAGCGGTTAGGCAAAATGCCCCTGTTGCAAGAGTTATCAATCGAAGAATTGATCTTGAGGATTGGTTTGAATGTATAGCATGAATCACGAACGTAGGAAACCCTGCTCACGAGACTCGGCTGACATGCATATTTCAGGGACGCCTGGGTATGTGCATGATGCGACTTGAGTGAGAATGACAAATTCTCTATCATGCAGCTTGGCTGAATGCATGTATTTTGGGGACGCTTGGAATGCGTGCACGATCCAGCCAAGTGATACAATGAGTTTAAGCAAGACTTGAAAAATGGGAGTGTATCGAGATCTTGAAATCATGTTAACGGAAAGATTGATAGTTGTGAGAGCGTGGCTCGGAATTGAGGAAACACGTAGGCGAAGTGCATACGATTAAGTCTTGGCCATAGAAATGATAGGATGGCTTGCCCCCATGAAAGTCTCGAGGACGAGACTTGTTCTGAGTGGTGTATGTTGTAGTGCCCCGTCCCGTAAAGTCAATCGGCGAAATCGAAATGCCGACGGCGTTGGAACTTAGCCTTGCAACGGCTGCTCGAAGGCTCGCTCGTCCGAGGCGACTCCTCGCACAGGTGGGGGAGTTTCGGTGAACTTGCTTCATCTTAGCCTTCACTTAATAACGCGCATGTTTTCAACTTGCACTGGTAGGCTAATCTAAAAGCTACGCACCAACATAGCTAAGGGAATAATCCCGTCGGGTCGGAATGTCTTAGAACATGGAAAATGGTTCCACGGTCTTTATAGAAGTCGGCTCAGCGTGCTTTCAAATGACACACGATCCTTCGATCCCGTGGCTTGGGAGAAGGAAGTTGGCCTAAGTTTCTAAGTTGCCCCGACACTCGAATAAGCCTAAGCCATAGGCGTCGCCTGCTTGAATGCTCGATATAGCATGCACTGTTCCGTCGTTTTGTCCCAACACTTGAAATAGCCTAAGTAATAGACGTCGCCTGCTTGAATGCTCGATATAGCATGCACTGTCCCGTCGTTTTGTCCCAACACTTGAAATAGCCTAAGTAATAGGCGTCGCCTGTGTGAATGCTTGAAAAGCATGCACGGTCCCGTCATGTTGCCCTGACACTCAAATCAGCCTAAGTCATAGGCGTCGCCCACATGAATACTTGATAAAACATGTACGGTCTTGTTCCGCAAGGCTTGGCATAGCCTTTGCACGTCCCGCAAGTTAAGTCGTCTTGCACGGCTCGTTGGCTTAGTCTAGGCACGAACTTGGTTGTTCAAGTCGACCCCGTGCATAGCACGTTTCCCTCGACGCGGAGCTCGGTATAGCCTTCGTTCGTCGAGTCGTTGCCTGAATAAGTTAGACAAGTGTTGTGCTGGGCTATAAGGCCATTTCTAGCACTGTCCCGCTCTATCTGCGGTTGTCAAGTTGCGTAGTCCCTTGAGAACAAGGCTCATCGTATAAGTCTATGACTTGAGCGTTAGCGTCGCCTATAGAACCAGGCCTGTCTAAGGCACGAGTTACGGTCGGTTTAGTGAAAAGCTTGCCACGAACAAAGTAAGTCCCCACGACTGGTTGTCGCCGAGATCGATCCCGCTACTTGGGAGTCTCGCTACATCCTGAAATGTCCCGCACACGAGATCGGTCCCCTGGCTTGGGAGTCTCGATAAGTCTTGATAGAAAGAAGGAATGCATGGTCATGTTAAAAAATGACTGGATAGACCGGATAGATCGAGTATGCATGGTCATTGGGCAACTTGTCGACAAGGTGTAGTCTTCTCGAATGATCACCGGGGCGCCGGGATCATTCGGCCCAGGAGAAGCGAGTGTGGCTCAAAGTAGGATGCTGGATGACCGCATGGGAGAGTTCCACCCCACCGGGCTAGCTACCCGTGTTGGTACGGTGGATATCCCACGAGCCAGTCCAAGATAGCTTGAAATTGCTAGTGACCACTCATGTAGATGTGTCGGCAATAGCGGCACACCGCGTGTATGCCTTTGGATTTGGGTCTAGAGCTTGAATGCTGGTCTAGTCGGTAACATAAAGTCTGGGCCTAAGACTGGGCTGCAGCATAGGTACCGTGCTTGGCACGATAGATGGCATCAAGAAGTTCTTGGAAGTGATACTATGGTCCACAAGTCTTGTCTAAGTTAGCAAATGGGTCTAGCAGGAAGGCCGTAAGGCGGTAGCATGATAGGTCTTGATAACTTGTGAGGCGCAGCCTCATCTTGAAGCACGGACAAGTCTAAGCAAGGTCTAGAGGCACGGCCTGCACGAGTCGTTCCATTGCCGTCCTTGGCACTTGAATCGTTGGCACGAGAATTGGTCTAGTGGCGCTGAAGTTTAAGTAAAGGTCTTGGCACGGCCGAGTTCGCGTAAGTTGCTCCTCGGCATAACATTATCTCGAATACGTCTAAGTCGTGAATAGAATGTGGCACGACTCTGCCGTCCCAAATTGTAGTTCGGTCAAGTACTTGAGTAATGAGGCACTGCCTCGATAGAAACACACGTTGGCATTGTTGCACGACCATGTCGTTGCACGTCGAGTTGGTTAGACATCTTGTTTAAAACTGATCCTAAGGCAAGACTAGAAAGACAATTGAAAGGGTTTAAGTTGCACAAAGTAAATGAAACGTGTCGGTTATGTATGGGTGGGCGAGAAGCTCACTCCACCAGTACAGTGGTACTGACACCCACACAGTGTTTCATATGCAGGCACAGGTAGAAGCTCGTGGCGCAGAGCTCGCTTGGATACGTCGAGGCACGGAGTTCCTTGGCGAGTCGAAGCGTGCGGCCACGTGATCTGAAGACTTATACAGGGCATAATGTATGGACATCGCCTTCCGAAGCTTCCGTTGACTCAAGCATTGTAATCAAGAGAGAGAGCAGAGAGAGTGACTTTGTAAACGAGAGAAAAGTGAGCACGAGAGACTTGTAATTTGGCCTTGCGCCCACAAATGTAATCTTGTATTCAATATCATAAAAAGAGTTTCTTCTGAATGACTTGTGTTCATGTGTTCTTGTTTTAAATTTTCGCTGCATATTCAATGTATCTGCTTGGGACTTCTGTGCGACGATCCTGTCGCCGCCGATGTAATCGGCCGTTATGGAATCTGCCTTGCACGAGCGCAATCTAGGCTCGTGCGGCATCACGCCTTAGCGAGGACGATCGCTCCTACGGGAGCGGGGCGTGATAACGTACCTGCTACAGTTTTAAACATTACATATACATCTGTCTCTTTGACATATGTGTCCTTACCATGATAGACTATGTGATGCCATGTTTCCAGTTATTCCTCTTATGTTCATTTCCATGTTTCATATGCTAGTTTGTTAGATTCAGTACTTGCTCCCGTCCTGACAGGATAACGTTGTAGGTATCCTTTCTGAGGAAGAGTTACTCTGCGACACATATTATGGAGATACTATCGAGGACCCGGCTTTGCCATACGAGGATGTTCCTGCGGGGAGACTCGTCTACTTTGCATAGCTGCTTGGGATATTTAGTGTAGTCATGTATTAGGCTACGTATTTTGTAACTAGACATGTATCCAGATTTACATTTCAGACTTGTACTTGGACTTATTACTATATGAGACGACTTTTTGTATTTGGAGCATTTATGACTTTTATTCACTTATAGAACTGTTAGCACATTTAGTCTTATCTTGTTATTTCTAGAACAGCTTACTGTGCTTTATCTCAAGCACAGGCTGGACATGACTCGGTCCGGCCCAACAATTTGGATAACGGGTCGTGACAATTACACATTCAAATCACATTGTTTTTAATTGTAGAATGCTGAAAAATATTGTTTAAACTGTTTAGCCTGCACTTTTCCATTATTACTTGAAATATGAGTTACATATTCATACTTGCTCCCTCTTGACTGGAGACAACATTTTTAGGTGACATTGAGGAGGCTGAGCTATTATACAATAGCTATTATGACCCGATTCTGTACCCTGTGGTGTTGCCAGAGTTCCCATTGGAGGACGCAGGACCTGAGGCCGACGAGTCGAACGCTTAGCTAGATATTTCCAGTTTCTTTGTTGTTGGAATTTTTGTTATTTCAAATTCAGCATTTTTATTTCAGTTCTTTTAATTCCAGTTGTACTTTTCGAATGTTGAATAAAGTTTTAAAATTTTCGTATATTCAGTTGTGACAAATGTATAGATGTTGTTGTGAATACCTGCTAATGGAACAACTTACTGCCGCCGTCTTACAACGGTGCAGGCTGGGCATGATCCGGTTCGACCCAATTATTTGGGATCGGGTCGTGACACATTGTGAAGTGCATTGTCTAGATCTAGACAACCAACTTCACATTTTTCTTTCTGTTGGGAACGCGGTGTGATCCGAACCGGAGTTGGCCAATGAGATGCGATATTGAATTGGACCCATATACCTTAAAAGAGAATTCTCATGTAAGGTTTGAACCAATCACAATTATCTACACCACATGATCTCACCTCCTAACCGATGTGGGACTAAATTACCAACTCCATTGCCACGTCCCATTTGAACATTCTACCGAAAAACGAGATACAATCCAACAATCTCCACTTTAGTTCGTTTCTGTTGACCGATCAACCAACCACACCGACTACCATTTGTTTGTTTTCGCTAGCCGAACACCCTTAGCATACTCCGGCTATCTTTGTTTGTTCCCGCTAACCAAACAACCTTTGCACACTCCGGCCTAGGAGATCCAACAAAGTCTTGTTTCACCATGGGACGTTCAACACCATCTGTCTCGAACCAATTAGAGCCGTCCAAACTAGTCCCATAACCATGGGCTCTGATACCACTTGTTGGGAACGCGGTGTGACCCGAACCGGAGTTGGCCCAAGAGGTACGATATTGAATTGGACCCATATGCCTTAAAAGATAATTCTCATGTAAGGCATGAATCAATCTCACTTATCTACACCACATGATCCCACCTCTAACCGATGTGAGACTAAATTACCAACTACATTGTCATCTCCGATTTGAGCGTTCAACCGAAAATGAGATACAATCCAACACTTGCCATGTCAACTCCATATTTTATTTCATATTTCAATTGAAGAAGTACTTTTGAAATAAAATACTTGTCATTTCTATGTGGCAACCATTTTTTTTAATTCACAATAGGGTTGGAGATAGGGGTGTGCACAATTGGACCGAACCGACCAAATCGAACCGATCAATTTTTAACCGAACCGATGGTCTGGTCGGATTGGTTCGGCCGAACCTTTTAATAACCGACCGATTTGGTTCAGTTCACGTTTATTATTCCAAAATCGTTTAAAATCGAACCAAACCGGACCCAATACTAACAGTGTAAAATTAGGTTTAGGATCCGGTCTAGCTCATTCTCGGGCTGCAAGTCGAACTCGATGCAGGTGTTCTGCCGAACAAGGAGCAGAAGCTCTACATACCTTGCTACTTCATCATCATGAGGTAATATCTATCTGATGCCATTATTTCTTAAAATCCTATGACGTTTGCTACTTGAAATTCTTCTATTTCTCATCTGTTTGATAAATTCGGTTTGAAATTGTTACATGTATCCATATTTTGTAATGATCGCATATACCAAATTGTTACTACTATGATTATCATCATTTCGCATATGGTGTTTGTTTGGAATTTTTAGATAGTATGTTACTATTTTCTCTGTCTCTGCTACTTTTATTTGTTGTGCTGAGTGGGATTATTTCTATGAGGTGAGCCAACATCAATATTTATTGAGTTCTCAAGAATTACTTTTGTTGTGATATTGCTGTCTAAATCCTATCCAGGACCGGCCCAGGTAGTTGGATTATCCTAGTCGGAGCTAAATTTAGTTGTCTCTTGTTATCGACTCCAAAGAAATCAAAAAAATTGATGGCGAGTGGGGTTGACAGCTACGTCGAAGTCTCATGTTCTAATGACATCGTAGAGCTCAGATTTCGAGTTCCTCTTCTTGAACTACTCGAGTCCTTTCCAATAGGAACTCAAACATGGGTCTGGTGGATTGCTAGTTCAACTAACAAAGAGGAGTTGAGGTGGACCGCATAGGCTTTATTAGCGGCAAGGTGGGGACTTAGGGGTAGGGTAGAGGAGGGGGGTTGCCCTGACCATGGGGGATGTCCAAGCCTGATGGCTTGTCCGACTTATCCTAGGGCCGGCCCTGATCTTATCTAAGCCTTGACTTTCATAGGGACTATTGACTTTTATGGATTTATTTGCTTATTTTTAATGACATTCCTTACATAATGTATTTGTGGCTACTCATCCATTTTGTTATTGTCTGATCAAAATCGATCAGTCGAATCGAGTAAAACCGAAACAAGTTGGTCGGTTTCAAAACCGAACCAACTAATTGATTGGTTTGATTCGATCGTGTTTATTTTCAAACCAATTAACTTCAATTCGAATTTTATTGTGACCAAATAATTTGACTATCGACCAATGCACACCCCTAGTTGGAGATGCTCTCATAGCAGCTGTTGCATCCAAGTTATACTCGCATAGAAGGCTCGTGCCGGAGGCCAGTACGTGGACCCACATAAATTCCTCCAATGGATTTTTACTGCCGCTCCTTCTTATTCATTCATAATAAACATTCCACGTGCGGAGCAGCTTACCGCGTTTGAGCCAGGTCCCTTTTTTTTTTTTTTTTTCACGGACCGCCCACGTCCCTTTCTGTCAGACCCGGACCCGAAATCTCCGCCAAAATCGGATTCGATAACGAGTTGTTGAATCCGCTGCAGCATCCGTACGCGGAAAAAACGCTGATCCCCAATCTAACCGAACAGGAAACGATTTACAACTACTGCGTCTACCAAATACCAATATAATGTGAATTGAAACAATTCAAAATTGTCCCGTGACCATAATCCGTTGAAAATAGTAGAGTATTCCGATGCAGTGGCACGAATTCGAGTCTCCTTGGGGACATGTCTCCAAACATCATTAAGAAGTGAACACCCTCAACAAAAAAAAAAAAAAATTCAAAATTGAACCGTACAAGTCCTTCATAAATCTTCAAACAATTGATAATAAATAAATAAATAAATAAATAAAATAATAATTATAAAACAAACTTTTTTTTTCCTTTCGTGTGTCTGTGTGTGTATATATACATAAATATATATATATATAGAGGAGGGATCAAGATCCCCATACTTTTTGCATCCCTCCTCATATATATATATATATATTTTTTTTTTTGAAGCAATGGGTACTTGTGGCGAACTCGCCTCCACTGAGGCTCGAACTCCCGACCACTTGGGTCGCATGCATCTCTCTTAACCACTAGACTAGAGGTCATTTGCTCTCTCTCTATATATATATATATATATATATATATATATATATATATATATATATATATATGATCAAAAGTCTCCCTTAGAAAATCCTCTAAAACCCCTTACTCTAATCCGTAATTTAATGTTCATATTAATGTTAATGTTAATATTAATATTAATGTTAATATTAATTTTTATTTTTATATTAATGTTAATGTTAATGTTAATGTTAATATTAATTTTAATGCTAAGTTTAATGTTAATTTTAGTATTTAATGTTAATATTAACATTAACATTAATAGTAACATTAATATTAATATTAAATTACGGATTAGAGTGAGAGGGTTTTCTAAGGGGGACTTTTGATCCGCTTCCGGATCGAAAGCTCCGTACGTAGAACTCTGCGGGAGCTCCGTCGCACTCTAACCGTTGGATAGAGCGAACGAGCGCGCGGATCCCACACTGTCCCACGATCCGATGGTGTAGGCAGGGGCCTCGGATTTGACATGCTCTGCAGACGGGACTTTTGATCTACGCCATATATATATAAACTTATAATTACAATATAAAAAATTAATTAAGATAGAAATATATATATATATATATATATAATATTATTCCAAATATTTAAATATTTAGACTATTTTTAATAATATTAACAAATATTTTACATATAGCGCAAGTGAATTTACTAGTACTATCATAAAACGACTAAAAACAGAAAATTCATCTAACGGAAAATAGATTGGTATATTTGCGTAGAACGGAAATTTTTTGGAGAATTTGCCGGTAGAGGGATCGGACGCCAGTTTTACGGGCACCGAAAAAAATTTAAAAATAGGCTGACGCTAGTGTGACTGGCGCCGACTTTTAAAATATAAAAAGGTTGCCACCAGTGTGATTGGTGCCGGTTTCTTTTTTTTTTTAAACCTGGCGCTAGAGCAACTAGCGTCGAACAAAAAAATAAATGTTGGCGTCAGTCACACTGGCACCGAATTTTTTTTTTTTGGTGCAGGTTTTTTCCTTTCTTTTGAAAGAGTGTTTCTAGTTTGGTTTGAGTGAGAGTTATGACATCCTCTATTTAAAGAACACTATCCAACGGTCGAAAACGAATGTTGCAATCCGAACGTTGAACAATTTTTTAAATAACCGGCGTGCACTGGCGCCAAAAATCACCCACAAGAAAGAAAGAAAAAAAAAACTAAACCCACCCAGCACCCAACCCTCCCCTCTCCACCCCAACAAACCCGGCGCCAACATTAATTTTTTTTTTTTTATGTTTGACGCCAGTTGCTAGATTTAAAAAAAAAAATCGGCGCTAGTCACACTGGTGCCAAACTTTATTTTAATATTTTTTAAAAGTTGGTGCCATTCACACTGGCGCAAGCCTATTTTTTATTTTTTTCGGTGCTTGTGAAACTGGTGCCCGATCCCTCTACCAGCAAAATTTCCAAACTTTTCCTGTTCAGACAATATACCAATCTATTTCCCGTTAAGTGAAATTTTCTGCCTAAATATAATCCGTTTAAGTCGTATAACTTTTAATTATAATTAAAAAATAATTTTAATGAGTCTTCACGATTAAACATTAAAATAAAAAATCATAATTAATAGATTAACTACATGATATTAGCTAACTACCTACACATTTATCCATAACCAATTATAATTAAAATATAGACATATCTATAAAAATAAAATATCAATATATATAATAAATATTAATTCAAATCTATTTGAATATTTTTTAAAACAATTCAAAAACATTAGGAAAAAAAAAATTACATGCAACGTACGTGAATTGTTGTCTTTACTTTTGTTAAGCTATATGTATATCCTTGCATAATTAAAATTAAAAATAAATAAATTTTAACTAATTATTAACTACCTAATATTATCTAAGTATAGCTAAACATCTCTAACTCATGTAGTTAAGGTGGAAGATATTATTCTTTGTTGAATGGGTTCCATCTACAAGACAATGTTATTTATAACAATCTATAATTTGATTTCTTTTTTTTACAAATTCAATTTTACGTGTTATAATGCATGTGCACATTACTAGACATGAAATCGTTTAAAATATGAGACATTCAAGTCGTATGTATATCCTCCATTAACTAATTGGGAAATAAAAGAACTCAAAATAAAAAGCATAACTACCGCATATATATCTCCTAACCTAGTTAAGAAAAATATATGTTATTCTAACTACCTAAATATATAACAAATACTAAAATTTATTCAATATTCAAATTATATTTATACTAAATACATAATATTATCTAGCTAAACCCATATGCAAAGAATATATTCATAATAAATTCTAATTAAAATATATTCAAATAACATTTAAATTTTATTAATAGAATTAAAAAATTTATGTAATTTTTTTGTATGATATTATAGATTTCTTTTGTACGTGTCTAAGTGACACATGATTAGTGACTAGTATCTATAATGCGCTAAAGTAGCATTTAGGTTTTAAGCTGGTTTCCGATAGTGATATATAGTCATGAAGTCAATTGGGATAAATTTTTGTTGTTGTAGGTCTCCACCAGAGGAGTGGGTTATATTTGTCTAATGTTGTCAGATATTAGCTTTCATTAATAGGGTAGTTAGAGGTCCATTTTCCGCCAAGGTTAGTGGTTATGGGCCTTTTGTCTATTGATTATAGTAAAAGTCAGGGTCATTTTTTTAATAGAGAAACTCTAACAAAGGAAATCGATACGTGAACCGACGTCAATGTTAGAGTAAACCAACCAACAGAGAAAATCGATACGTGAACTGACGACATGTGTCCACCTTTCATTGGTTGGTTCGATTCCACCAAACGTTGGCATCTTCTGCTAACGTCAGTCACACATACACGACTAAATGGATAGCTGACACGTTGCATTCGTTCCCCTGGATTCCTTCCGTCGGTCTGTGTAAAAGCAATATTTTTAATGTGTCTAAGTTGTGTGAATATACATGATCACAAAAAATCGAAACCCCCTCCCTCTCCCCACGCAAAAAAAAAAAAAAAAAAAAAAATATATATTATATATATATATATATATATATATATATATATATATATATATATATATATATATATATATTTGAAGCAATGGGTAATTGTGGTATATATATATATATATAATATATATATATATATATATATATATATTATATATATATATATATTTGAAGCAATGGGTAATTGTGGCGAACTCGTCTCCACTGGGGTTCAAACTCCGACCACTTGGGCCGCATACATCTCTCTTAACCACTAAACTAGAGGTCATTTACTATATATATATATATATATATATATATATATATATATAATATATATATATATATATATAATATATATATATATATTAGTTTTAGGCTTCCATACTTTAAAAAAAAATGCATTTACTATATCCTTATTTTAAAAAGTTTATTTTTTTTATTGGTTAAGAAAGTTAATTTTTAATATCTGTATATGGTCCTTACAGTCCTATTTAAAATCTTCAAGGTGGTGTCTTTAACTATTAGGGCTCGTTTGGATCTAGTTTTTGTATTCCTAGGAATATGTTTTCAATTTCTTTTCCATGGGAAAGGAATTGAACATTTCCATACCCATGTTTGGTTAGGTTGGGAATAGGTACTTCAAAAATTTTAAAAATTTCATCTCCATGTTTGGTTTACAAAGAGATAAAAATATTAATTTATTTAGTTTTTCTTTAATATCCTTTCATTAATTTCATGATGATTTACATATTTGTGATAGAAGTTGAAAATTTGAAAATAAAAAGAGGGTATAACCGTCCAAACAAAATAGCCAAACATCATTTCTAGGAAAGCAAATATATTCCAAAGGGGGGCTTGGGAATAGCTTTCCCAAGTCAATGGGAATAACTTTCTCCCCTACTATTCCCTCCTCATTCCAATCCTAAAATACCAAACATGGATAAGAAATTTAAAATCCATTTTCAAGCCACAAAAACTTGAACCAGACGTCCCCCTTAAAGAGGGCATTCATATAACGATATAGTTTTTTTTTTTTTTTGGTTTGGAATTAGACTATATTGTACCTATCAATATTATTTTGAAAAGCCAATGTCGACTATTATTTACTTGACGTGACTAGTAAAGAATATTGTTTTAGGTTGGCTAATAATAAATGATGGAAGATTATTTGTTGTTTTCAGGATGCAACTAGCTTCTTTTTCACGTCTAGATTCACGAGAAGTAATGAGATGGTGACTAGTGAACTTATATGTTAGATAAATTATCTTGAGGATCTTAAATTTTAGAAAAAAAATATATTTTAATATCAACCAACTCACCTAAAAATTGCTTGTAAAAATGTTAGAAAAATTGGAATTGCTATGAAAATCTTTCTACTAATTCTAAAAATTTCAAATATGATACTCGGAAATATAGGATTCCTGCTATACATAGGAATCTAATATTCCTACATAAATGGAACCTTAGGCAAATAATTGCTCAATATGTTTTAACAAAGTATTAATTATCTAAACAACGTCTTTTCAAAAAAAAAAAAAAAATATCTAAACAACGAAAAATAATAAATACTCTAGCATAAATAATAGATTGACGCCTGGGTAAAAATCTTTCATCTCTTGTATAGTCAATCCTAAATTCCTAATACATAAATCAATAAAATAAATGGTCAAAAAGTGAGAAAACTTTTCATTGCCAAACATTCTTTTTCTGAGTTTTTTTTTAACAATTTCCAATGCATACAATTTCATTGTCGATAAAAATGACCAAATTAAAAGATGAAAATGTTTACTATAAAATAAAATAATGTTACTGTTAAAATATTTTGTCGGAATAGTTTTATTCGATAAATACATGTCACATGAAAAATGTCACAATAATTAATAACTTTAAATACTAATATTATTAAATAAATAATTTTAAAAATCAATTAGTGTGCGTTAAATTACACCCATGATGAATATTTATATTAGTTAAGAGAGAAAGATTACACCGAAATAGATGGCAAGCGGACAACAAACTGTGCCACCAGCCTTTTTTGGATCGCAAAATCAATCATCTTAAACACTACATCCATAGACCTGGGAGACATGACATTACTGTGCATAACTTTTTGGACTCTCTTAAGAAGCTCCACAGCGTCTGGTGCTAGAAAACCAAATGTGTCAAATGCGAACGGGATGAAAATGTGTTGATTGTCGGTAGACGCTTTCTCGTGTTTGGACACTTTGGCTGATGTCGCTTTGAGAGCAGCTTGTCCCACAGTAAAGCCTCCGCTCCCCAAGTCCACTAGTGGAAAAACTCCTATTAGGTCCACACATGCATGTTTCTCCCATATCCACCCGTAAACCAGAACATCTGTCGGTCTGAGTGTCGATCTTTCCTCCTGCGGATCGGATAAGAAGTTCATAGGTGCCTCTTTTTTGCAGAAATCCCTGCACGTCTAAGTACATCAAAAAGAACATCCCTGACAAGATCATGCATGTATTTGAAACCTGGAAGCTCCTTACAATGAACTGCATGCTCTCCAAAGGTGTCCAAACACACCTTACGGCACACTGGACATGGCTCATCCATTGGAAACAGAAGAATCATGAGGCGGTACCTGAGGATAGTGCGGTACTCCACTGGTGACATGTGTTGGCTTAACCCGTCAATTTGGATAGTCAAGAGAAAATCCTGAGCATGCTGCTTATAGACATCCAAAAACCGCTTTCTGCCTAGCGGTCATATCGAACTTGACTTTCATGTCCTGAACAAGTTTACTAAAAAGGGCACTCGCCAAAGCATGTTGGGCTGTAGGGGGGACGGTGTCCTTAGTAGTAATCCTACTAACGTCGAAAGCAGGAATCGTAACACGAAGGCAGTCTACGACAGTCTCGAAATCAGAGTCCATACCACGTATCCCACTGTCTCGCAAGATATGATCTTGTAGCACCCAAGATTGGGACTTGGAGGCCACAAAAGCATGCAATAAAGCCTCTATTGCCGAGTACAGCCCAAGGCCACCGACCCGAATAGGTAAAGAAGCCAGGCGCCATTGAAAATCTCCAAAGAACTAGCCTCCGCAAACCACAATATCCTCAGTCGAACCTCGCAACCCTCGGTCGAAAAAAGATGCTGCCTCCTTCATGTATATGGGTTGGCATGTCCTTAGGCCAAAAAAAAGTTTGGCAATACCCATGCAAGAGCAGAGTAAGAGGTGCTCACTCTGAGGATCACTCAATTGTGGGAGAAGATGTATCAACTCAACAGCCTTGGTAGCTCTCTTCATTGCCAACCCCTCGATGAATCCACTACCTCTGCTAACAGCCCCTCTAAGCAACTTCACCTAATGGTGACCTCGCAATATCTACAGGGAACAACCCCTCTCGAAGATTCCTGCCGTCACACGAAGGCCAAAAGAGCTCAGTTTTGTGGATGTTCAATTCAAGACCTCTTCCGGGACCGGTCTCACGAATGATGTCAAGCACTTTGGCCACCTCCTCTAAATCTCCAATGACAGTCCCATCGACAAGATACCATGCATGGAGAAGAAACTTGCAGTTTTCTTTGATTTTATGTAGTGGATGCAACACAATAGCAAAAAGAAGCGGTCTTAGAGGATCGCCTTGTTGTACTCCAGTTGCTGACAAGATATGTCCATCTCCAAGGTACAACCTCGCTGCTTGACTATACAAAAACTTGACCCACAAAGAAATAGATGGGCACCTCACCCCCACCTTCTAAAGTAGTGACGTCATGTCTACTAGATTAAAAGCATTTGAGAAATCTATTGTAAGCATGGCTAGAGATCCATCTTCATGTCGCTCACTCAACATCCTGTTGACACTATGCAAAATCGCCAACGCACCACCAGATACGCCTACCCCAAACTGAAAATCGTTAAGATAATTCGTCATTTCTTTATCCACTCATTTTATGGCGATCTTGGACACCAAACGCCTTAATATAGTCCCTACTGCGATAGGACGTATTCCATTATCGGGCTTTAGCAACGGCGTAAGGGGTGCCGAAGCTATGAACTCAGCCAAACTTAATGGACACCTCCCACCTAGCCATAAGTTAACCACCGGAGTGATTGCATGTAAAAGATCTGTGGCCACACCACACAGTGCATCCAAGATTTGTTGTGCCCTCAAGCCGTCTCTACCACACGAAGTCCCTTTGGAAAATGATTTAACACACCCGAGAACAGTGTCAGCCTCTACCACGATGGGAGCTTCAGAAAGTATGGTGCTCGGTTTGAAAGGAGGTGGCTTGTACGAGTCTTTAGCCTCCAACGCCTTTATGGTATCTTCATTATAAGGAGCCACCCAGAGAGCACAACACCTTCACAGCCGCCGTGAAGTGTCCATCTGCAACCTTGCGAAGGCACTGTCTGATGTTTGTGTTTGTCTTATTTTTCTCCTTCTCGCTGTCATCTTTCTTGTGACCAAGAGCCCCATGTCCGGAGCTATCTAGCATACTGCCAACTAACTTGGAGATACCATCTGCTTCTCCCATAAAGATTTTGTAGACACACAATGATTCATCGAAGAAGTACCTTTATGAAGGAGTGTCGGAGAAAGATTTTTAGTTCTGTACAAAAAAAACTATTTTTTTTTGAAATTTTGAGTCGCACCCTTTTTTTAACCCAAATTCAAGGTGTACCACACCCAATTGCCATAATACAAGGTACCCCACCACTTTTAACGGAAATCGTCATTTACAAACGGTCAACTCATTTGACCAATTTTTTGATCGAAATACCCCTTCTTCTTCTTCTTCTTCTTCTTCTTCTTCTTCCTAACGTGTCTTTCGCTGCCCACCTCTCCACTGTACGACCCTGGAAAGGTCCAACGGTCGTATTGAGTTAGAATATGGAAAGGTCCAACGGTCGGCTTAGAGTTGGTGCACGACGTGCTTCGAAAATGACACTCGATCCTTCATCCAGTGGCTTGGGAGAAGGAAAGTTGGTTGAGTAGACGAAGTTATGAACGTAGCCTAAGTCATAGGCGCCGCCCGCATGAATGCTTGATAAAGCATGCACGATCCATTGTCCAAGGCTTGGCATAGCCTTTGCCCGCCCTATTGGTTAAGTTGCATCGCACAACTTGTGGCATAAGTCTAGGCAACCAAAAAACTTGTTTGTTCAAGCCGGACACGTGCACGGCACGTTCTACCATGGCAAAGCTTGACGCAGCCTTTGATCGTCAAGTTGTTGCAAAGTTAAGTTAGACAAGTTATGTTAGGCTATCAGAGTAGTAGTGTAATGCCTGTAGTTCGTATTATGTATCTTGGAATACGTGTACGTATTTTATCTTGTATTACATATCTCTTGGCTTGGCTCGGTTTAGTTTGGGTTGGCTTGGTTCGGGTTGGGTTGCTTGGTTCATCATGAACCATGGGAGAACCCCTACCTACCACCCCCATCATCCTTTATTAACCCATTCCTTCATTCTCTCTCTTCATTATTCTTCTTCTTCTCCATATTTACTCTTCCACCTACCAGGAAGAGAGAGAGAGCTTAGGAAAGTGCAAACTTGCTTCATGATGGATCTCATGTTTTATTGTTCCATTCTCTTCCTTACTAGATTCTAAGCCTCTTTAGAACTGGAAGTTTTCGGTTTTGATGGTTATATTTTTATAGATCTAAGTTTTAAGTTCCTTCTCGTTTAGTTTTCTTGGTTTTGATCTCTAAAAACTTGGTATTTCCAAAAACTAGTGGTTTCATGTGGTAGAGAATTTAATTTCATGCAGTTTTGGCTTTTGTTTCGCTTGATTTCGACTTCGGATGAGGAAGTTATGGCCATGGCAAGTTTTCGAAACTTTCATGGCTGAACTTGCTGTTTGGGGACGATGAACCCCATGCGCCGGGAACCTCATGCGCCCGGGAGGCCATGTGCCGGGAGGCCATGTGCCGGGAGGCCATGCGCCGTGAAGTCCCGGCAACGCATCCCTTAACTCCGACCGTGTCATGCGCGTAGGTTCCCTACGCGCATGTATTGAAGATGCAACGTGAGTTTTTCATGCGCCGATTGTGCAGGAATCCCATGCGCCGATTGGTACAGGAATCCCATGCGCCGATTGGTGCAGGAATCCCATGTGCCGATTGTGCAGGAATCCCATGTGTCGATTGGTGCAGGAATCCCATGCGCTGATTGCGCAGGAATCCCATGCGCCGATTGCGCAGGAATCCCATGCGCCGATTGCGCAGGAATCCTGTAGTGCCCCGAAATTTGTGATACGTATTTTATACGTGTTCGTATTTCTGACCCGTATTTCTCTTTTCTTTGATTAGTTAGTTGTGGTTTATTTTCATATTTAGCGTTTTGGTTTAATTGTCATTTATCGTTCATGGATTTATTTTGATTAATGGAGCTTGGTTTATTGAGTATTTCATGGTTCATCATGGCATTGCATTTGGCTTGGATTGGTTCGGTTTAGTGGATTTGGCTTGGTTGGGTTTTATGTGAACCAACCCACTCCTACCTACCACCACCACTCATATTTATTACCTATTCTTCTTCTCTCTCTTCATTAATCTCTTCTTCTTCCATTTACTCCCTTCACCTACCAGAGAGAGAAGAGAGAGGTCTAGGCAAGTGCAACTTGCTTCATGGAGGAACTCTGATTTTATGGCTCCATTCTCTTCTTTACTACATTCTAAAGCATTTTAGTACTTGACATTTCTCATTTCCATGGCTGGATTCTTGTAGATCTAAGTTTATTTCATTTTTCGGATTTCTTGGGTTTTGATCTATTTAATCTTGTTATTTTCTAGTTTTGATGGTTCTATGTTGTAGAGAATTTCGTTCTACCCCATTTTGACCTATGGAAGTTCGGATTTGGACTCCGGATGAAAGTTTCATGGAAGCTTGGAGCATGGACTCTTGGCGTTCTTCTTCTCGGAAGCTTGGAGAAGAAGAACAGTGCTAGACTTGACCGCATGAATACTTCATGCGGCAAGTGATTCCGAGCCGCATGAGCCTTCATACGACAGTCCTGGCCGCAGGGGCTTGACTTGACCGCATGAACATTTCATGCGGCAAGTTCTCTCTCTCGGCCGCGTGAACTTTCCCCGCGAGCCGCATAGACCAGTTACTCGCTGGCCGCATGAGGACTCGAGTCCTTTCAGCCGCATGACTGTCTGGATCCCCTGGCCGCATAGGCCCTGATCCTCGAGCCGCATGAGAATCCCCAGACCCAGCCGCATGGACTTCTTAGTCCGGGCCGCATGACCCTGATTAATCTCAGCCGCATATGCACCTTTTATTTTTCGGAGCCGCATGGGCTTCTACTAAGCCGCATGCGCCTGGCCCAGATCTAGCCGCATGGACTTCTCTTCCGCTAGCCGCATGCGCTCACCTAATTGGGCCGCATGCGCACTCGTCCCCCTGAGCCGCATGCGCCCCTCTTGCCTTGGCCGCATGGGTTCCAGTGACCCTGGCCGCATGCGCTCACCTAATTGAGCCGCATGTGTCTTATCCTCCCCTGGCCGCATAGGCCTGAGCCGTATGACTTTCTAATAGCTCTGTGTACTGTAATTTATCATTATTTGCCCATGTTTTATAATTTCTTATTGTATATTTTTACGCCCATTTTATATCCTTACGCCTTTTGTCCTGAACTTGATAATCCCAATTTGATTGACTTGATTGAAATGATAATTGTACCTGGCATGGTGTGACCAAGTACCCTGACATGACCTGATAGTGGCCCGTCGTGGCGTACTCCTGACTAGCACACTTGATATGATAAACCTGACATGATTATCTCGAATAGCTGTTGCGACGGCTACCTGACATGACATAACCTGTATAATTAATCCTGACACCGTGGTTGTTTGCATTGATTGTGCTTGTATAAACTACTGGTCCGGTTGTGTCTTGCATCATGTCTAGGGCATGATTCCTGAGTACCACGGTCAGGGATTCATACTGAATCTGGCTAGGTTAATGACTAGATTGATCAATTAGTTCATGGAGAATTTCCCAGTTACCTGTTGCCCCTTTGGTCCCGGCCTTATATATATATATACATGGGATTTGTTGCTATCCGTCGAGATGAGCGCACTTCCAGCCCGCCGTCGAGTGTGGTACCTTAGGACACATGTATCTTACTACAGTGTGTCTGCTATATCCTGCTATCTTTTCCTTTTCTTGCTGGGATCACTCAGGTAGTAACAAACAGGTAACCGGACTTGGAATTCTCATTGCATCTTGCTAGTAACTAGGATTGTGATAACCCTAGTTAGTTAATGTAGAAAGTCGTAGGCAATGATTGGCCGTGATTGCTTGGATGGAGTCTAGTCCAGTATAGTATTGTCTAGAATTGATTAATTGTAAGATTGTACCAGAATGATTGAAAGACTGTCACTCCTGATTGTCACTATAATGATTGTCACTCCAGAATGTTACTTGACCTGATTTCTTATATTCACCTTGCCGATAAATGGTGGGAGAAGCCAAGTTCCGTTCAGACGAAGGGTTACAATCCCGGTCCTTGTTTGGTTTACGGGTTGTAACCTGGCTATCTGAATAGTCCCATGGTTATCTCATCGTATATCATCCTGTCTTATGTCCTGTCTTTTATTGATCCTGCACAAGATTGTCTTTTATATTTACCTGTCATGCTTTTTCTTAAATTACTGTCTCTTATTTTATTATTGTGCTAATTGCTGGTTTTAGTTCCTAAGTGAAGCCTCCTTTGTGGCACTTGCTCTTTCTGGGGTCTGACCCAGCTGGTTTTGTATGGCCAGATACCGGAGCAGCAGCAAAGGATCTACCTGCCTTCCAGCCCGATGGTGACCGCCAGGCGTAACCAGGGCAACGAGTAGGTTTCTTTGTGTTCTCCCACTTTATTGTAAAATTATTCTTTTGAGGCGTTTAGCCGCCGAGCCAGTGTTAGCTCGTGTACATTTTTACTTACTGTCTGCCTACGGGCTGTAACATGATTGGCAACTCGAGGTTGATCATGTATGACTTAACTCTTGCTAGTCTTTACATTTTGTACGACTAGCTTCATGATCATCTGGATATGTAATGTTTGGGACGCCTTACAATTGTATATTTGGTGATCTGATATCTTGTGATTATTATTAGTTGGTTGAGATTGAGACAATAGGCTATTTTATGACCTTAAGAGACTGATGGATTGTAGTGAAACCCTCACATATCTAGACAGCCGTGACCGTATAGCGGTGTGGATTCCATTCCGTTATACGTAGCTGGCTATGTCTGCCTCCGCTCTCCAGTATTCTGGTTCTGGGGCGTGACAAATCCCATGCGCCGATTGGTGCAGGAATCCCATGCGCCGATTGTGCAGGAATCCCATATGCCGATTGTGCAGGAATCCCATACGCCGATTGTGCAGGAATTCACTATTTTTGCCTGTTTAAGTTGTTTTGTAGCTAGAATCTTGAAAAAACTCAAAACATGAAAGTTGTAGATCTTTTCCTTGGCTTCAAGAATATGTCACTAGTTATTTTATGCAAGGTTTTCTTATTTATGATAAGGTAAGAATAGAACACGATAGTGGCCCGCTGTGGCGCACTCTTGACAAGTAGATTGACATGATATATCTCGACATGCTGTTATGACAGTAGCCTGACATGACAAGTATGAAGGACCTGGACACCGTGGACGATTGTGTTTGTACAAATAAACTAGTACTGTCTTGCATCATGTCTAGGATGGAGATCCCTGAGTACCACGGTCAGGGGTACCTACTGAAATTGACTAAGGTTAATTAACTAGAATGTTCATGAAGAGATTTCCAGCTACAGGCAATCCCGTTATCTGGACGCATTCAGTGGACTTGTAGCCTACCGACGAGTAGGACACATTTTTAGCACACAGTCACGTGTTGCATTCTTCATAAACGTTCGACCTGGATAACCGGATGGTCTGCAGGGCTTGTGGCTGTTGGGATAATCTTATTGCATCTTGCTAGTAACTAGGCCTGTGTTAACCCTAGTTAGTTAAAAGTATCAAGCCGTACTCTTGATTGGCCGTGATTGATTGGATGAAGTTTATTCCAGCTTAGTCTTATCCTGATCCTGTACAAGATTATAACATGACATGATTTCTTGTATCGATAAATGATGGGATACCAAGTTCTGTTCAGATGAAGGGTTACAACCTCGGTCCTTGTTTGGTTTAAGGGTTGTAACTTGGCTATCTGAATAGTTCCATGGTTATCTTATCATATATCGTCCTGCTTATTGCGCTTGCCTTAACAATAACGATCGGGGGTCCAATTCTGTTCAGGCGAAGGGTTACAACTCCGGTCCTTATTTGGTTTAAGGATTGTAACCTGGCTCCCGGAGCAGTTCTGTGTCCTCTCTTCGTTTATTGTCTTATTTGTAACCCATGTCATGCTCGTCATGTTTTACCTTACTTCAATATCATGATTATTTATACTGGCCTTAACAATAAAGATCAGGGGTCCAGTTCTGTTCAGGCGAAGGGTTACAACCCCGGTCCTTGTTTGGTTTAAGGGTTGTAACCTGGCTCCCGGAGCAGTTCTATGTCCTCTCTTTGTTTATTGACTTGTTACCTTATCAATAGTAATTGAGGCGGGTTTCTATTCAGGCGAAGGATTGCAATCCCGGTCCTTGTTTGGTTTAATGGTTGCAGTCTGGCTACTTGAATGGTTTCTCCGTGCTCAATATATTATTGTTATCTTAGTTATCATCAGTATCTTTTGATTACCTTTACTATTATTTGTGATATGCTGGTTTTAGTTCCTAAGTGAAGCCTCCTTTGTGGCACTTGCTCTTTCTGGGGTCTGATCCAGCTGGTTTTGTATGGCCAGATATCGGAGCAGTACCAGAGGATCTACCGACCTTCCAGCCAGATGGTGACCACCAGGCGTAACCCTGACAACGAGTGGGTTTCTTTTTGTTCTCCCACTTTATTATAAAATTATTCTTTTGAGGCGTTTAGCCGGCGAGCACGTGTTAGCTCGTATTGCATCCTTACTTACTGTCTGCCTACGGGCTGTAACATGATTGACAAACCCTAGGGTTGATCATGTATTGACTAAAACTCTTGCTAGTCCTAACATTTTGTACGACTAGCTTCATGATCATCCGAATATGTAATGTATGGGACGCCTTACTATTATATATTTGGTGCTCTGACATCTTGTAACTACTATTGCTTGCTTGTGATTGAGACAATAGGTTTGTTCATGACCATAGGAGACTGTTGGCTTGTAGTTAAACCCTCATGTATCTAGACAGCCGTGACCGTATAGCGAGGTGGGTTGCACTTCAACATACGTAGCTGGCTATGTACGCCCCCGCTCTCCAGTATTCTGGTTCTGGGGCGTTACATGGTTTAAGTGGTGGCCCATGCAGGTCTTGTAAATCAAGATGTGTGAGGGTTTACCGAATAGATGTCTCAATCTGTACTCGCCCTTGATCTTTACTCGTATTCTCTTGATCCCTGAAAATCTTGACCTGATCACATGATTGTATCGTTGATCTGTCCTGGTCCTTCCTTATTGTTTCCTATGTCGTCTTCTTCAGCGGCATTGTTCCTGGACCTGCCGATCAGCAAGGCGGAGCACCTCCCGCGGACCAGCAGCAACCTGAAGATCAAGCCCAGCATTCAGGAGTAGCCTCCAGAGTCGTGCCCACCGAAGGAGAACCACCAGTTCAGCCCGTCCAGCCAGCAGAGCATGATGATGGCACTTTGATGGGTCTCATCAGGATGCTATTAGCCTCCCAGGATCGGCGAGGAGATGCCTTGCACCAGGCGGTGGCAGACGCTTTGACCAGAGGAGGTCATCAGGGTAATAGCGCGGCCAACAGCTTCAAGCGCTTGAACCCTCCCTTCTTCGACGGCAGTGAAGATGCGATCGCTGCAGATGCATGGCTTCAGGACACAGAGGTGATTCTAGAAGCAGCCAGGACTCCAGAGAACGAGAAGGTGGCCATAGTGCGCCTGCAGTTACTAGATCTTGCCCGCAGCTGGTGGGCAGCGCAGGCCGTTGGATTATTGGCACCCATTGCTTGGGCAGTATTCAGAGAGAGATTCCAGACCAAGTATTTTGATGCTGTAGCTCGGTATGATCTACAGACGAGATTCACCAATCTGAAGCAGATGGGCAGGACGGTCGACTGATATGCGGCCGAGTTCTCCAGGCTTAGTCGGTTTGCTCCTACCTTGGTGGCGATCGAGTTCGATAGAGCCCAGCGGTTCCAGCAGGGGCTTCATCTGGAGATTCTATTGGCAGTGGAGCAGTTTGAGCATCTGACTTTTGATGCAGTACTGAGGGCAGCCCGGAGGCATGAATATACCTCCCAGAGGATCGTGGATAGGACCGGAGGTCGGAAGCGATCTCACGGCCAGATGAATCAGTCATCAGCACCAGCCCCGGCAGCCAGGACTTTGACCATTGGAGCTCCGAGGCGGGCGGCCTCAGTGACGTCGGTTCAGCATTCCACCCTGACGCACCCTCAGCAGCAGAAGCAGAAGCAGCCTTCCGCAGTGGGATGTTCACACTGCGGGAAGCCAGGACATGTGGTATCAGAGTGTCTTAGAGCACAGGGTTTATGCTTGGTTTGTGGTACCCCGGACCACAGGGTTGGGAACTGCCCGAATAGGGGGAGTTCGTCGGCCTTCTCTAGTCCTTCAGTTAGAGGACCAGCACCAGTCCAGCAGCAGCAGCAGCAGCAGCTGCAGTACCCGTTTCCGAGGCCATTGCCGACGCAGGCCCAGGCATTCCAGCAGCAGAGACCGCAACAGTATGCCCAAGCCTAAGCCCTGATCCAGAGGAGGCAGAGGAATTTTCAGCAGAGGGGACCCGCACCTAGAGGACATGGTCAAGTGCTGGCTTTGACCATAGGAGAAGAAGGAATTGCACCAAGTGAGGTAGTGGCAGGTACTATTCTCGTCAACACCTTTCCAGCTTCAGTATTATTTGATTCCGGTGCCTCGCATTCATTTATGTCAGCACGATTCGCGACACGGGTAGGACTGGAGCCCGAGTCGTTATCAGTGAGGCTCAATATACTTACTGGTAATGGACTTGTGGGAGTAGATAGAGTATTTTCCTCGTGTCGGATCGTAGTTAGCGGTAGAGAATTCCTCGCTAGATTGATAGAGTTCCCGATGGCCGATTATGATGTGGTCTTAAGGATGGATTGGTTGAGGGACCAGTATGCTAGGATAGACTGCCATATCGGCCGGGTTATTTTTAGCATTCCAGGCGAGCCGGAGTTTTCCTTCTTCCGAGGCGAAGTTGAACCTTCTCTTCCAGTGTTGCGGATGGCAGTAGCAGTAGTACAGTTACCTCGGATAGTCGAAGAGTTTCCAGACGTTTTCCCAGAAGAGCTTCCAGGGATGCCGCCAGAGCGGGAGATCGAGTTTACTATCGACTTGATTCCCGGGACAGCCCCAGTATCAGAGAGAGTCTACAGGATGGCACCGTCAGAGCTGGAGATATTGTACAAGATGATTGAAGAACTCAGAACCAAGGGGTTCATTCGTGCTAGTGGATCACCTTGGGGAGCCCCGATGCTTCTTGTGAAAAAGAGGGATGGTACGTCCAGATTGTGTGTTGATTATCGTACCTTGAACTCAGTGACAATCAAGAACAGATATCCTCTCCCGAGGATAGATGACTTGTTTGATCAACTCCAGGGGGCAGCAGTGTTCTCGAAGATCGACTTGCGGTCAGGATATCATCAGATCAGAGTTAGAGAGCAGGACATCCCGAAGACAGCTTTCAGATCTAGGTATGGACATTGGGAGTTCCTTGTTATGCCATTTGGAGCAACCAATGCGCCGGCTGTATTCATGGACCTCATGAATCGCATCTTTATGCCCTATTTGGATCAGTTCGTGATTGTGTTCCTAGATGACATCCTGGTCTACAGCAAGAGTGAAGCGGAGCATGAGCAGTACCTCAGAGTTGTTCTTCAGATTCTCAGAGAGCACAAGTTGTATGCCAAGTTTAGTAAATGCGAGTTCTGGCTCGATCGTATTTCATACTTGGGTCATATCATCACCCGAGGAGGAGTTGAAGTGGATCCCCAGAAGATCGTGGCCATTGAAACATGGCCAGTGCCTAGCACAGTTGCAGAAGTTCGCAGTTTTCTTGGATTGGCCGGCTACTACCGGCGATTTGTTTCAGACTTTGCTCGAATTTCAGCGCCATTGACCCAGTTGACCCGCAAGGATGTGCAGTTTGCTTGGACAGCAGAATGTCAGGATTCTTTTGAGAGGTTGAAGCGAGGCTTGATGACGGCTCCTATTCTCACGCTTCCAGATGGAACCGGAGGATTCTCAGTGTATTGCGATGCTTCAGGCAGAGGTCTAGGATGTGTTCTGATACAGCATGGGAAGGTAATAGCTTATGCGTCACGACAACTTCGTGATCATGAGAGAAATTACCCAACTCATGACTTGGAGCTGGCAGCAGTAGTATTTGCGCTTAAGTTGTGGAGGCACTACCTATATGGAGATAGGGTGGAGATTTTTACCGACCACAAGAGCCTGAATTATGTTTTCACCCAGAAGGATCTCAACATGCGTCAGAGAAGGTGGTTAGAGCTACTTGTGGATTATGATGTTAACTTGCAGTATCATCCTGGGAAGGCCAACGTTGTTGTAGATGCATTGAGCAGGAGAGCCGGAGTTTATTTCCTAACAGCACAACCAGAGCTGTTAGCAGACCTTCAGAAGATGGGTATAGAAGTTGTCCTCCCTTCCAGTGTGGCATTGATGGCCAGCATGCAAGTTCAGTCCACTATAGTCGAGAGGATCCGGATGGCGCAGTCAGCAGATTCCAAGCTTCAGCGACTCAGAGCAGAGTGTGAGGCAGGACGAAGACCAGAGTTATGTATCCATGAAGACGGTACACTTCGACATGGAAAGCGTCTTTGTGTACCCAGTGGAGATGTCCGACAGGAGATTATGACGGAGGCTCACAGTTCGCAGTATTCCATTCATCCCGGTGGTACGAAGATGTACCGTGATATTCGTCAGCACTTTTGGTGGAATGGCATGAAGAGGGAGATAGCCCGGTTTATCTCTCGATGTTTGGTTTGCCAACACGTTAAGGCTGAACATCAGAGGCCAGCTGGACTACTTCAGCCCTTGCCAATTCCAGAATAGAAGTGGGAGCATATAACCATGGATTTTGTGACTGGATTGCCTAGATCTCCGGCTGGCAGAGACGCTATTTGGGTTGTCATAGACAGGCTCACGAAGGTGGCTCACTTTCTCCCGTTCAGAGTTGGTCAGTCGACGGCTCAGCTAGCGGAGATGTATCTCCGACAGATTGTCAGATTGTACGGTGTACCAGTCAGTATCACCTCGGACAGAGATTCCAAATTTACGTCGCACTTTTGGCGTAGCCTGCAAGAGAGTTTGGGGACTCGCCTCCAGTTCAGCTCAGCTTATCACCCGCAGACAGATGGCCAGTCAGAACGCACGATCCAGACTCTCGAAGACATGTTGAGATCTTGTACACTCGACTTCGGTGGATCGTGGAAAGATCACCTGCACCTGGTGGAGTTCTCGTACAGCAACAGTTTCCAGGCCAGTATTCAGATGACACCGTTCGAGGCACTGTATGGTAGGAAGTGCAGATCCCCGCTAGCCTGGGACGATATTGGAGAGAGACAGATGCTTGGTCCGAAAATGATTGCTCAGACCGTTGAAGTGGTCAGAAGAGTCAGAGACCATCTTCGAGTTGCCCAAGATCGCCAGCGTCATTGGGCCGATTCCCATCGGCGACCCCTTGAATTCTCAGTCGGCGACCATGTATTCCTGAGAATTTCGTCTAACCGTGGCGTCATTCATTTCGGCATACGAGAAAAGCTTAGTCCTAGGTATATAGGGCCGTTCGATATTCTGGAGCGAGTAGGTGATGTGTCCTATCGTCTCGCTCTTCCGCCGTCGCTAAGAGAGGTGCATGACGTGTTCCATGTATCTCAACTACGACGATATATTCTGGACCCGAGCCATATCCTGGATCATTCGGAATTGGTTGTTGGTACCAACCTTTCGTATGAGGAGAGGCCCGTGTCTATATTGGACCGGAGAGAGAAGATACTCAAGAACAAGACTATTAGTTTAGTCCGAGTTGCTTGGGGTCATCACTCTTTGGGTGAGTCAACGTGGGAGCGTGAGGATGATATCCGATCGTGATATCCCGACCTGTTTGACTCGTAAGGTATAATGTCTTCCTTATGCCTTATGCTTTCAATTCCTTGCTTGAATAAATGACTGCATGGTAGACTGCTTGTTATAGATTACGATTATTATAGCTTGACCTTGCAATTCTAGCCTCTTGATTAAATTCCGAGGATGGAATTCTTTTAAGGAGGGTAGAGTTGTAATGCCTGTAGTTCGTATTATGTATCTTGGAATACGTGTACGTATTTTATCTTGTATTACATATCTCTTGGCTTGGCTCGGTTTAGTTTGGGTTGGCTTGGTTCGGGTTGGGTTGCTTGGTTCATCATGAACCAAGGGAGAACCCCTACCTACCACCCCCATCATCCTTTATTAACCCATTCCTTCATTCTCTCTCTTCATTATTCTTCTTCTTCTCCACATTTACTCTTCTACCTACCAGGAAGAGAGAGAGAGCTTAGGCAAGTGCAAACTTGTTTCATGATGGATCTCATGTTTTATTGTTCTATTTTCTTCCTTACTAGATTCTAAGCCTCTTTAGAACTGGAAGTTTTCGATTTTGATGGTTATATTTTTGTAGATCTAAGTTTTAAGTTCCTTCTCGTTTAGTTTTCTTGGTTTTGATCTCTAAAAACTTAGTATTTCCAAAAACTAGTGGTTCCATGTGGTAGAGAATTCAATTTCATGCAGTTTTGGCTTTTGTTTCGCTTGATTTCGACTTCGGATGAGGAAGTTATGGCCATGGCAAGTTTTCAGAACTTTCATGGCTGAACTTGCTGTTTGGGGACGATGAACCCCATGCGCCGGGAACCTCATGCGCCCGGGAGGCCATGCGCCGGGAAGTCCCGGCAACGCATCCCTTAACTCCGAGCGTGTCATGCGCGTAGGTTCCCTACGCGCATGTATTGAAGACGCAACGTGAGTTTTCTATGCGCCGATTGTGCAGGAATCCCATGCGTCGATTGGTGCAGGAATCCTATGCGCCGATTGGTGCAGGAATCCCATGCGCCGATTGTGCAGGAATCCCATGTGCCAATTGGTGCAGGAATCCCATGCGTCGATTGCGCAGGAATCCCATGCGCCGATTGGTGCAGGAATCTCATGCGTCGATTGTGCAGGAATCCCATGCGCCGATTGTGCAGGAATCCCATGCGCCGATTGTGCAGGAATTCACTGTTTTTGCCTGTTTAAGTTGTTTTGTAGCTAGAATCTTAAAAAAACTCAAAACATGAAAGTTGTAGATCTTTTCCTTGACTTTAAGAATATGTTACTAGTTATTTTATGCAAGTTTTTCTTATTTATGATAAGGTAAGAATAGAACAAGATAGTGGCCCGCTGTGGCGCACTCTTGACAAGTAGATTGACATGATATATCTCGACATGCTGTTATGACAGTAGCCTGACATGACAAGTATGAAGGACCTGGACACCGTGGACGATTGTGTTTGTACAAATAAACTAGTACTGTCTTGCATCATGTCTAGGATGGGGATCCCTGAGTACCACGGTCAGGGGTACCTACTGAAATTGACTAAGGTTAATTAACTAGAATGTTCATGAAGAGATTTCCAGCTACAGGCAATCCCGTTATCTGGGCGCATTCAGTAGACTTGTAGCCTACCGACGAGTATGGCACATTTTCAGCACACAGTCACGTGTTGCATTCTTCATAAACGTTCGACCTGGATAACCAGATGGTCTGCAGGGCTTGTGGCTGTTGGGATAATCTTATTGCATCTTGCTAGTAACTAGGCCTGTGTTAACCTTAGTTAGTTAAAAGTATCAAGCCGTACTCTTGATTGGCCGTGATTGATTGGATGAAGTTTATTCCAGCTTAGTATTATCCTGATCCTGTACAAGATTGTAACATGACATGATTTCTTGTATCGATAAATGATGGGATACCAAGTTCTGTTCAGATGAAGGGTTACAACCCCGGTCCTTATTTGGTTTAAGGGTTGTAACTTGGCTATCTGAATAGTTCCACGGTTATCTTATCATATATCGTCCTGCTTATTGCGCTTGCCTTAACAATAACGATCGAGGGTCCAGTTCTGTTCAGGCGAAGGGTTACAACCCCGGTCCTTGTTTGGTTTAAGGGTTGTAACCTGGCTCCCGGAGCAGTTCTGTGTCCTCTCTTCGTTTATTGTCTTATTTGCAACCCCTGTCATGCTCGTCATATTTTACCTTACTTCAATATCATGATTATTTATACTGGCCTTAACAATAAAGATCAGGGGTCCAGTTCTGTTCAGGCGAAGGGTTACAATCCCGGTCCTTGTTTGGTTTAAGGGTTGTAACCTGGCTCCCAGAGCAGTTCTGTGTCCTCTCTTTGTTTATTGACTTGTTACCTTATCAATAGTAATTGAGGCGGGTTTCTATTCAGGCGAAGGATTGCAACCCCGGTCCTTGTTTGGTTTAAGGGTTGCAGTCTGGCTACTTGAATAGTTTCTCCGTGCTCAATATATTATTGTTATCTTAGTTATCATCAGTATCTTTTGATTACCTTTACTATTATTTGTGATATGCTGGTTTTAGTTCCTAAGTGAAGCCTCCTTTGTGGCACTTGCTCTTTCTGGGGTCTGACCCAGCTGGTTTTGTATGGCCAGATATCGGAGCAGCACCAGAGGATCTACCGACCTTCCAGCCAGATGGTGACCACCAGGCGTAACCCTGGCAACGAGTGGGTTTCTTTTTGTTCTCCCACTTTATTGTAAAATTATTCTTTTGAGGCGTTTAACCGGCGAGCACGTGTTAGCTCGTATTGCATCCTTACTTACTGTCTGCCTACGGGCTGTAACATGATTGACAAATCCTAGGGTTGATCATGTATTGACTAAAACTCTTGCTAGTCCTAACATTTTGTACGACTAGCTTCATGATCATCCGAATATGTAATGTATGGGACGCCTTACTATTATATATTTGGTGCTCTGACATCTTGTAACTACTATTGCTTGCTTGTGATTGAGACAATAGGTTTGTTCATGACCATAGGAGACTGTTGGCTTGTAGTTAAACCCTCATGTATCTAGACATCCGTGACCGTATAGCGAGGTGGGTTGCACTTCAACATACGTAGCTGGCTATGTACGCCCCCGCTCTCCAGTATTCTGGTTCTGGGGCGTTACAAGTAGCAAGCACGGTCCTATGAGTTCTACGGCGGGACATAACCACATAGTCTTACGGTCTCAAGGCCCGTCATATAGAGTATGACTTTGGAGGTGGTGTCACATTAAGTTCAAGTTGGTTTAAGACACAATGTCACGGACTTAGTGTTTTAAGGCACGGGCCACGGTTGATTCATTGAGTTTGGAAAGTGCTTCAAATAGTTGTTCTTGAGTTGAGTGAAATGATAGGGCAAGGAAGAAGAATGCTCGCGACCGGATCATCGAGGCAAGGTCTCAGATGTGAGAAGTATTAAACTTAGCCCTGAAAGAGATGGTAACTCTAGAAGTAGATTGACTGTGTGAGACGTCAGTTTGAGTCGAGTCTTGCATGGTCATTGGACAACTTGTACAAGGTAAAATAAACAGTTTCTCGAACGATGACCCAGGCGGCCCATGGGAATCGTTTTGATGGTAGACATTCGTAGCTGTGCTGGATGACCGCACGGGTTTAGCAGAGACTTGCAGCGGAGCTAGCTACTCGCACTGGCAAGGGACGTCCGTCTAATCAAAATCTACAAAGGGAGTCCATTATAGCGTTGGGCGCTAGTGACTAGTTCATATAGATGAGTCTGTATGGGCGGTGATCTGCGTGTATGCCTTTGGATTGAGTCGAGTATGGTGTTCACTATATCAATGAGTTGAGTCGAATGCGTGCACGATCGAAAGACAATGTTTGGGCCTAAGATTTGGCTGCAACAAAGATACCGTATTTCGGTACGAGATGTGGCGTCGAGTCTTAAGTTGTCGGCATATAAGTTACATAATTTGGATTTGAATCATCTTGAATTTAAGTCAGGAAATGCCGCAAGGCAAAGTCGGTCGAGTGCCACTTAGCCCACAAGTCTTGATTGGGGTCAGTTGGTGATCAAAGTAGCAAGGGCCGTGAGGCGGCGATATGGTTAAGTCATACTGAGTTGCGAGGCACGACACGATGGATTTGTAGCACGGTCACATGGAAATGGAGTCTCACCGAGTAGTTGCATCTCTGATGTTGGGTCATAAGGCAAACACGACTCGATAGGTTAACGTTGTTGTTGCAAGCACGGGATGGTCTAGAGACACAAAATAGGCCAAGGCGTCGGTCCTAAAATAATCCTAAGGCAAGAAGAGAAATACAATCAAAAGGGTTATGTTGCACAAAGTAAATGAGCGTGTCAATTTTGTATGGGTGGGCGAGGAGCTCATTCCACCAGTATAGTTGAGTACTGACACCCACATAGTTTTCATGTGCAGGCACATGTAGAAGCTCGTGGCGCAGAGCTCGCTTGGATGCGTCGAGGCGCGGAGTTCCTTGGTGTCACGCCCCAGAACCAGAATACTGAAGAACGGGGACGTGCACAGCCAGCTACGTATAACGGAACGGCAACCATCCCGCTATACGGTCACGGCTGTCTAGCTATGTGAGGGTACGCTACAAACCATCAGTCTCTTAGGGTCAAATCAAGCTATTGTCTCAATCTCAACAAGTAATGATAGTAACAAGATATCAGACCACCAAATATACAATTGTAAGGCGTCCCAAACATTACATATCCAGATGATCATGAAGCTAGTCGTACAAAATGTAAGGACTAGCAAGAGTTAAGTCATACATGATCAACCTCGAGTTGCCAATCATGATTACAGTCCGTAGGCAGACAGAAAGTAAAGTGCATCGAGCTAACAAGTGCTCGTCGGCTAAACGCCTCAAAAGAATATCAGTTAACAATACAGTGGGAGAAACAAAAAGAGAAAACCCACTCGTTGCCCGGGTTCCGTCTAGTGTTCACCATCGGGCTGGAAAACAGGTAGATCCTTTGCTGCTGCTCCGGTATCTGGCCATACAAAACCAGCTGGGTCAGACCCCAGAAAGAGCAAGTGCCACAAAGGAGGCCACGAAATAAGAACAAAGCCAGCAATCAGCACAATAATATAATTACATAACAAGAGACAGTAATTTAAGAAAAGGCATGATAGTTAGATATAAAAGATAAATCTTGTACAGAATCGATAAAAGACAGAACATATGGAAAGGCATGACAGGATGATATACGATGAAATGACCATGGGACTATTCAGATAGCCAGGTTACAACCCGTAAACCAAACAAGGACCGGGGTGGTAACCCTTCGTCTGAACGGAACTTGGTTTCTCCCACCATTTATCGGCAAGATAAAATACAAGAAATCCAGACCTGTAATTAATCATGATTAAAGTAAAGCACGAGTAGTCATGTCATGTCATAACCTTGTACAGGATCAGGACAGGACAAGAGGGACCAGACTCCATCCAATCAATCACGGCCAAGCAAGTACTACGGCTTACTACTTTAACTAACTAGGGTTATCACAGACCTGATTACCAACAAGATGCAATGAGAATTCCAAGTCCGGTTACCTGTTTGTTACTACCTGAATGCTCCCAGCAAGAAAAGGAAAAGATAGCATGATATAGTAGACACACTGTAGTAAGATACATGTGTCCTAAGGTACCACGCTCGACGGCGGGCTGGAAGTGCGCTCATCTCGACGGATAGCAACAAATCCCATGTATATATATATAAGGCCGGGACCAAAGGGGCAACAGGTAACTGGGAATTTCTCCATGAACTAATTGATCAATCTAGTCATTAACCTAGCCAGATTCAGTATGAATCCCTGACCGTGGGAACCAGGGAGTCACGTCCTAGACATGATGCAAGACAATACGAGTGGATTGCACAAGCAAGCAGGAACACCCACGGTGTCAAGATAAGTCAAGCTAAGTTATCAAGATAATTCATGCCAGGGTACTTGTCAGGAGTGCGCCACGACGGGCCACTATCAAGTCAGGTTGGTCATGTCAGGAGTGCACCATTACGGGTCACTGTCATGTTATACTAGTTCCTTGTCATACCATGCTGTGTACAATAGTTATTCCAAACATGTTAAGCAAAATCAAGTTCATGTCAAAAGGCGTAAGGATATAAAATGGGCGTAAAATACCTAATAAAATACTAATATAAAATAGGACAATAGAAGAGCCAAGATCAAGAAATAACAAATTCATCATAGACAAGTAGGTTGCGCAGGGTATGCACTGCGCAGGGTGCCAAGTGCGCAGGGTGAGCTGCGCAGGGTACCAACTGCGCAGGGTGCCAAGTGCGCAGGGGCAGATGGCGCACAGATGGATTGCGCAGAAGGTAGACTGCGCAGGAGTGAACTGCGCAGGAGTTGGTTGCGCAGAGATGGATTGCGCAATGGTCGATTGCGCAGGGGTTACTTTGCGCATGGCTGGATTGCGCATGGCTAGCTTGCGCCAGCGCAATCCAGCGCAGCGCAAAGCACTGGCCAAGGATCTTGCGCAAATGGCCATGCGCTAAAGAGCACAGGTCAGGGTGCGCAAATGGCCTTGCACTAAAGAGCGCAGGCCAGGGAATAGTGCGCAATCGGCCAGATGCTAAAAAGCAGTGGCCGAGAGCTCCACCATGGCTGAACTCTCAAGAACACCAAGTTCAAATCTTCACAACTTAGCCAAATCAAAACCAAATTTAGATTTTCAAAGTTCTAACTTGAGTAAAATTGAATTCTCTTCCACATGGAAGCATCAAAACAAGCAAAAATCAAAGTTTAATAGATCAAAACCAAGGATTTCCGAAAATGGTTAAAACCTAGATCTAGAAGAATGAAAGCTCCAAATCATAAAATTCCAAGTTCTAATGTTGATCTACATGTCCTAATCTATCAAATGGACAAATAAAATTGGGTGCTTATTTGTTGGCAAGGTGCACTTGCCTAATGGGTTGGAGAGTTGTGTGAAGGAAGAAGAAGAATTAATGGAGGAAAATAATGAGGAGAGAGAGTGTTAGGTGGGGATTTTAATGGGGGAGGATAAGTTGTGTTGAGGGTGGAGGTTAGCTAAGATGGTCCAATGCATAATAAACCAAACCAATTCCATCTCTTATCCAAATAAAACCAAGCTCCATTAATCAGAATTAATTCAGGAATGATAAATGACAATTAAACTACAATGCTAAGTATGAAATATACCACAACTTAACTGGTCAAGAAAATGAAAAATACTGGTCAGAAATACGATCACGTATAAAATACGTATCACGAATTTCGGGGCACTATACTTGGCGATTCGAAGCGTACGGCCGCATGGAGTCAAGACTTATACGAGACATAATGTATGGACGTCGCCTATCCGAAGCATCCGCTGGCTCAAGACTTGTATTGAGAGAAGAGGGAGAGCTGAGTGACTTGTAATTGAGAAGAATGAGTTTGAGTAATTATAATCTTGGCCTTGCGCCCCATTGTAACCTTTGTTTCAATATCAATAAAAGAGCTTCTTTTGAATAACTTGTGTTTTTGTTCTAACTTTTCGCTGCTATGATTCAATGTCTCTGCTCGGGACATCTGTGCAACGACCCCGTCGCAACCGCTAAAATCGGCCGTTATGGAACCCGCCTTGTACGAGCGCAATCTAGGCTCGTGCGGCATCACGTCTTAGCGAGGACGATCGCTCCTATAGGAGCGGGACGTGACACCACCATCACCATCACCACCACCACTACCTTTACCAACACCAACCCCACCATCACCGCCTCCTCCCCCGCGCCCGCTCCCCCACGGCGCCGCCCACCCCCTTCCCCGTAGCCCCCGCCCACCCGTTCTCCTCCTGCTCCCTCCGCTCTCGCGCTCCCCCACTCTCCCCAATGCTCCCCCGTCCTCCCCCATGTCGGCAGCGCCCCCTGCCCTCAGCCACCATCCCCACGCCCCGCTGCCTACCCTCCGTCGGCTGCTGCTCCCGCCGCTCTCCCCTCCCACACCGGAGAAAGAGGAGGGAGGGGGGTGTCACGCCCCGATCCCAGAGGATCAAAAACTAGCCATTAGGCGTGATGTCGTACAAGTCTAGATTGCACTTGTACAAGGCAAAACCATTACAGTTCCTGGTAATTCTCAGAAAACATCGACAAGGCAGCGGAACTAAGCAGATAAATTAAAGTCACACAATTTATGAAGAAATGTATCTCTTTATTGATAATCAAAATGAATTACAAGACTTGCAGCGGAATACAAAGTTTGCAACTAATTACAAGGCTCTTAAATAGCCAAGTGAATGTATACACTTGCCCTTTAGGCTACAACTGAATATACCGACTTCTTTACAATGACTTGCCAATTTGGCTACAATCTCACTGGTACATCTGAGTTCCACTGTTCCATACATTATGTCCCGTATAGCAGAAGGCATCGTATTGAAAGAAGAGCTTCTGCACACCCATCCGATTCATCGATGCCAAGCACTGATTCACAGGATTTCCCCAAGCAAACACCTGTAATATTGTCCACAACGTGGGTCAGTACATCATCAATGTACTGGCGAGCGGTGCTGGCCCAACTCACCTAAGAAGACAACACTAAGTAATCATGTTACAGAACATTATTAACAGTGGTCTTTAATTCTTGTTGCCTTAGGGTCAATTTCATGTTATAGCCGACAAGAAGTAAAGCATGCAAATCTCATAGCCGACATAATTTAAAGCATACTGTTATCACCCTTTGGTGATTCTTATCCACGGTCGTGTAGCCATCCCTGTACATTTATAATACTTATCCTGCCTGCACAAGACATTGTTAGAGACAATATCATGATTCAATATGAATATCACCGTTCAGGTGATTCTTACCAACAGCCGACATCCTTTTCTGTATTTGAGTAATAACTTACTCTGCCTGCATAAGACATCATTAGCACCTGACCTATCTATATGAAGGTCACTGGCGACACGCCATCTTGGACCATCTTCTGGTGAACGGCTAACTCCAAATGGGGTGCGAATCTATGGGAGGTTTCCGAAACACCGTGCTACTACTTCAGCACCATAGGATTTTAGCGTCCTTTCAGTGGGCGGTAGCAAGCCCCCACTGCAAGTCCTGCAATCCCGATGTCAGTACATCGACACCATCCTTGTTCCCCCTAGGACGAACCGGGTTCCATGGCCCAGGAATACCGTTCGAGGAATGAAACCTTGTCGACAAGTTGTCCATGACCATGCAACTATATGCAACTTATCAATGAAGAAAACATATAATGCATGATAAGGAAAACTAAGCAAAACCATCATTCTCATCCATCTTGCCATCTAGCCATCTTGCCTTGAGCCAATGCTCACATTATTATCTGCCCATCCAGGGTCTTAGTGGGATCAACATTCTACATCGGCGACAGGATACTAGAATGTTGTTACCCAATCCTTTTGCCATATCTTTCCAACCAACTCAATGTACTTACCGCCCAATCTTGGGACTTAGCATCTGTTTAGCATACATTCATTCGAATGCAAATTAAGCATACTCACTGCCCAGTTCTTGGGTCTTAACATCTGTTTTGCCATCTATTCATTGAGCCAAAGCTCGATATACTCACTGCCCAAGTATTTGGGACTTTGCCTTCACCTGTCATGTAATTCATCGCAACAGCGTACAAGCATACAATTCATTTAGCCACAACAGTTTATGTTCATGTGATTATTATCTTTCATTATCTTTCCAAATTCCATGCAAGGTGTTATTGAGCAACACAATAAGAAACATAGCACACTATCCTTTATTTTAAGCGTGAAGCTAAAGGATCTTTGAAGGGTTCAACACTACTCACATTCATAGGACGATTCCCGCTACGATCGCATAGCCTTTCAAGCGATCCTTCGCATAATCCCAAGTCCAATAAGGCTTCATCGAACCAACCATCCATCATAAGGCATCTTGCGGGTCGGGGCACTACAATATATACCACCCAGAAAAAGTTTCGTCCTCGAAACTTAAAACAAAACTCATCCTCAAAACTTCAACCGACTTTTCATGAAACTTCTTAACGATCAACTTGCATCATTTAATATTTCTCCGCAATCTCTCGATTGATTCAAGTAATGTACCATCTCGTTACAGTATCCCAGTTGATTCAACATAGTTTACTATCTTTGATCTTTCCTCCGACACTCGTACAAATCCTTAGCACATGATAATCCTCTCCGTGGCTTCGTTTGAATTTAGCATACCACCTAGTTGGAATCATACACATATTTTAAGCGTCTCCAAAATACATGCACTTCAGCCAAGTTCAGTGATAGAGAAAACGAACGAGCTACGGTGTAATCTTCCTTTTCGAACATCAGTAATTCATTTTGAGCATCTCGTATAATCCCACTTGTTTATTCAATACTCCAACCAATTGATAACACAATAGATGTTGCCAATTCCAACTCGATAAATTTTCCTCGACCGATCCAACATTTCCAAAATATTCGGACATTAGATGTATCAAGTATTCCTTTCAGGTTCATTGTCATCCATGCCATCAAAGTTGATAAATCCTATTGCCACATTTCATTTCGATATCCCGATTCTCGTCGGTCAAATCTTGTACTCATCATCGTTCGCATCCATATACTTTGTTTGCAACTTGTAAATTTCCCAATCATGATCCATCTTCCAAATCGTACCATCCTTCAAATTGTACCACAATTTCACTCTAGCAACATTTCTTGTTGTCCTCCAACATTTTCTCGTATTGATCAAGCCAACATATTTATCCTCTCGCATAGGCAACTATCATATTCCAGCAACATTAATTCTGAGGGTCATTCATATTCACATTCGCCGATCTCGGCTACATGCACTGTCTAATTCTGTCATTACACTTATCCTCAATCTTGATCCGGTCAATGAAATTATTCCAACTATCTCAAAGCACTACCAACAATTTTTTCAGCTCAATATCAATCAACCAATCCAACCAGTTCTAACAATTTTCAATATTTCAACCAAGGCAACTCAATTTCCGAAACCAACATGATCCGTCATTCCATCCAACATTATAACATCAAAATTTTCCAAATATCTATTCCATCCCGAAGCCTACCTTCCAACACATCTTACTCATTCCAACTAAACTCACGCAACATCAATAGGGACATCCTACAGTTTTTCAACAGTCAACTTAGCATACAGTCAAGTCTCTACGGTCAGCTAATCTAAGCTAAACCAGACATTCAGCTAACACATATGAGATGGATAGCTATCAGGGACATACTTATCTCTTATCTTAGAGGCAACCAATTGTCATCATAGGGGCAACTCTATGGTCTGACCAACTTAGGGACATGGGACACCACCCCAATCTTATGAACTTATTCCCAACACGGTCAACTGAAGAACATAGCCAACCAAATCCAAAACTTAAGCAACCAACAAACATTCTAGGCAACCAACCGACACTCTAGGCAACCAACCGGCAATCTAGGCAACTAGCCAACAATCTAGGCAACCAACCGACAATCTAGGCAACCAACCAACATTCTAGGGTCAAGTCTTTCTACCCGTACTCATACCCGGATCATACCCAACGAAGTCTCATTCTAGACTTACCCGTAACCGACAAAATCTATCCGACAATTCTTATGGGTTAATCCCGAAGCTATCATATAAAACTCCTCAATCGAATATCCAACTTTCAATTTCCATTTGTATAGACATAGCACCACTTGTTCAATCCGACTTGCATCCTCATATCGTACTCATATGTCTGTTCAATCGGGTCAACTATTCTGAATCATCATCCGACATTGTTATCTCATTACTTTATCACTTATGATCTCTTTCCTACGGTCTCTTCGTGACATATTCGTTTCCCATATTTTTAGATCATCGATACGGTCTGTACTCTCTTATCCAACAAAATAAGGCAACTACACAATCATATTTCTTACGAGGCATCATTTATAAATTTTCTAGCACCAACACGGTCATCTATTAGCAATTCACGTTAACCATCAATATTCGTTTTGCATCATCACCTTATGATTTTATAAGAAGATTTATTATTCATGCATCGATCCAATCTCTATAGCACCAATCATCAAGCATTCTTACTTTGATCATCCAATTGCATATGACATAACTTAATTAGCTAAGTCATAATCCCACAATTCTATATTCCACCAAACTTGTTATCCATGCGACAACATCATCTATTGACAGGGTCTATTACATATCGCTGCACCTCGATACTTATTTGTATCCCAGCCATTCGACTCTCATAAGGGACATCTACCCTTTCATGCATCAAGGGACAAGTACCCATTCTCTATGCCTCAAAATAGCCAAGGGTCATAACTTTGTTAATTCGGGACACATCAATTTCTCTCAAGCCCAACTGCACATCGTGCTAAGATCATCTATTCCTCAAGCCTATTTTCTACTTTTTCGGTCGTCGATGCAACTCTTTGCATCTTCTAAATCATTCGCAACATCCTGATAAGCGTCTAACATCACCATCAATTCTGTCGATATCCAACATGCAATTTATTTCATTCAATTCCAACATCGTTCAATATTCGGTCCATAGTTGTTCTCGCAAAATCTTTCGATAGCAACACCACACTATCATTACTAAGCCTACAATCCTTTTTACCCAACTGATCCAAGTCTTCGCCTGAATCTGAAATTTTGTTTTCTTCCCAACCAAGGCATTCATTTCATATTCTCAATCTCTTATTACCCAACTTATTGCTAACCGACAAGGTCTAGCGATGGTTCACCCGAACACATCAAAATCTAGCAACGGGTCATCCGAACTTAACAAAGAACACGCCTAGCCAACATGTATCAATCGTAAGCTCAGCTATGATTTGATACCACCCAATACCTTATAGGTAAACCAAACACAAAATCATAAACACATCAAGGGTCAAGGGACATCTTATCACGACGAGGGTATATGCAATATACCACTCAGAGCTCAAGCCATTCCGACACAATATTCCCTCGCATCAAACCATCATCCAACATGGACAATCCATTCCGCAGTGGTTATGCTGACTACAAATATCGACTCAAAATTCTGTCGATTTCCATTCACTGAAATCTATGCACATTCTGTTCCAACATACCAAGCCATCATCCACAATCGATTGCTGTATAACAATCGACTCAAAGAATCCCACGCATAAGACATCCAGCATACATCACAAACTTATTATCGTATCGCATCATTGTTAATCTTTTTGGTATCTTTTAGAAATTCAACAAAGCACACATATCACAGCCCACATATTTAGACTTATTGTATGGAACACCCAGTGAGAGGTTAGAATGATCAACGAACTTTCAGTCAAAGGAACAACATAGAATAGTTTGGAAGCAACACAGAATAATCGCAGAAGCACTATGAATCATCATAGAGGCAACTTTGATTTCATCGCGGAAGCAATTTTGAGTATTCGCGGAAGCAACTTTGATTCACCGCGGAAGCAACTTTGAATAATCGAGGAAGTAATCTTTGAATCATCGCGGAAGCAGCTTAGAATCATCTTAGTAGCAACATTGATTCGAAACAAATCGAATAGGAATCCAAGGACGTAAAGCCGTACTCTGATATCATTATGTCACGCCCCGATCCCGGAGGATCAAAAACTAGCCATTGGGCGTGATGCCGTATAAGTCTAGATTGCACTTGTACAAGGCAAAACCATTACAGTTCCTGGTAATTCTCAGAAAACATCGATAAGGCAGCGGAACTAAGCAGATAAATTGAAGTCACACAATTTATGAAGAAATGTATCTCTTTATTGATAATCAAAATGAATTACAAGACTTGCAGCGGAATACAAAGTTTGCAACTAATTACAAGGCTTTTAAATAGCCAAGTGAATGTATACACTTGCCCTTTAGGCTACAACTGAATATACCGACTTCTTTACAATGACTTGCCAATTTGGCTACAATCTCACTGGTACATCTGAGTTCCACTGTTCCATACATTATGTCCCGTATAGCAGAAGACATCGTCTTGAAAGAAGAGCTTCTGCACACCCTGTAATATTGCCCACAACGTGGGTCAGTACATCATCAATGTACTGGCGAGCGGTGCTGGCCCAACTCACCTAAGAAGACAACACTAAGTAATCATGTTACAGAACATTATTAACAGTGGTCTTTAATTCTTGTTGCCTTAGGGTCAATTTCATGTTATAACCGACAAGAAGTAAAGCATGCAAATCTCATAGCCAACATAATTTAAAGCATACTGTTATCACCCTTTGGTGATTCTTACCCACGGTCGTGTAGCCATCCCTATACATTTATAATACTTACCCTGCCTGCATAAGACATTGTTAGAGACAATATCATGATTCAATATGAATATCACCGTTCAGGTGATTCTTACCAACAGCCGACATCCTTCCCTGTATTTGAGTAATAACTTACTCTGCCTGCATAAGACATCATTAGCACCTGACCTATCTATATGAAGGTCACTGGCGACACGCCATCTTGGATCATCTTCGGGTGAACGGCTAACTCCAAATGGGGTACGAATCCATGGGAGGTTTCCGAAACACCGGGCTACTACTTCAGCACCATGGGATTTCAGCGTCCTTTCAGTGGGCGGTAGCAAGCCCCCATTGCAAGTCCTGCAATCCCGATGTCAGTACATCGACACCATCCTTGTTCCCCCTAGGACGAACCGGGTTCCATGGCCCAGGAATACCGTTCGAGGAACGAAACCTTGTCGACAAGTTGTCCATGACCATGCAACTATATGCAACTTATCTAAGAAGAAAACATATAATGCATGATAAGGAAAACTAAGCAAAACCATCATTCTCATCCATCTTGCCATCTAGCCATCTTGCCTTGAGCCAATGCTCACATTATCATCTGCCCATCCAGGGTCTTAGTGGGATCAACATTCTACATCGGCGACAGGATACTAGAATGTTGTTACCCAATCCTTTTGCCATATCTTTCCAACCAACTCAATGTACTTACCGTCCAATCTTGGGACTTAGCATCTGTTTAGCATACATTCATTCGAATGCAAATTAAGCATACTCACTGTCCAGTTCTTGGGTCTTAACATCTGTTTTGCCATCTATTCATTGAGCCAAAGCTCGATATACTCACTGCCCAAGTATTTGGGACTTTGCCTTCACCTGTCATGTAATTCATCGCAACAGCGTACAAGCATACAATTCATTTAGCCACAACAGTTTACGTTCATGTGATTATTATCTTTCATTATCTTTCCAAATTCCATGCAAGGTGTTATTGAGCAACACAATAAGAAACATAGCACACTATCCTTTATTTTAAGCGTGAAGCTAAAGGATCTTTGAAGGGTTCAACACTACTCACATTCATAGGACGATTCCCGCCACGATCGCATAGCCTTCCAAGCGATCCTTCGCATAATCCCAAGTCCAATAAGGCTTCATCGAACCAACCATCCATCATAAGGCATCTTGCGGGTCGGGGCACTACAATATATACCACCCAGAAAAAGTTTCGTCCTCGAAACTTAAAACAAAACTCATCCTCAAAACTTCAACCGACTTTTCATGAAACTTTTTAACGATCAACTTGCACCATTTAATATTTCTCCGCAATCTCTCGATTGATTCAAGTAATGTACCATCTCGTTACAGTATCCCAATTGATTCAACATAGTTTACTATCTTTGATCTTTCCTCCGACACTCGTGCAAATCCTTAGCACATGATAATCCTCTCCGTGGCTTCGTTTGAATTCAGCATACCACCTAGTTGGAATCATACACATATTTTAAGCGTCCCCAAAATACATGCACTTCAGCCAAGTTCAGTGATAGAGAAAGCGAACGAGCTACGGTGTAATCTTCCTTTTCGAACATCAGTAATTCGTTTTGAGCATCTCGTATAATCCCACTTGTTTATTCAATACTCCAACCAATTGATAACACAATAGATGTTGCCAATTCCAACTCGATAAATTTTCCTCGACCGATCCAACATTTCCAAAATATTCAGACATTAGATGTATCAAGTATTCCTTTCAGGTTCATTGTCATCCATGCCATCAAAGTTGATAAATCCTATTGCCACATTTCATTTCGATACCCCGATTCTCGTCGGTCAAATCTTGTACTCATCATCGTTCACATCCATATACTTTGTTTGCAACTTGTAAATTTTCCAATCATGATCCATCTTCCAAATCGTACCATCCTTCAAATTGTACCACAATTTCACTCTAGCAACATTTCTTGCTGTCCTCCAACATTTTCTCGTATTGATCAAGCCAACATATTTATCCTCTCGCATAGGCAACTATCATATTCCAGCAACATTAATTCTGAGGGTCATTCATATTCACATTCGCCGATCTCGGCTACATGCACTGTCCAATTCCGTCATTACACTTATCCTCAATCTTGATCCGGTCAATGAAATTATTTCAACTATCTCAAAGCACTACCAACAATTTTCGCAGCTCAATATCAATCAACCAATCCAACCAGTTCTAACAATTTCCAATATTTCAACCAAGGCAACTCAATTTCCGAAACCAACATGATCCGTCATTCCATCCAACATTATAACATCAAAATTTTCCAAATATCTATTCCATCCCGAAGCCTACCTTCCAACACATCTTACTCATTCCGAAGACACACACACCCGCCTCCTCCACGGTTCGATTTCTAGACCGTCCGTCTAGCCAAGGAGTCCTCATCGACCACAAGAGCCAGTTGAGTTTGTTCTTTTAATTTTTGTTTGAAAAAAAAACCCTCTAGACCGGCTGTTCAGCCCATAGATTCGAATCCAAAACCGGAAGAGACCATTCTAAAACAGGGGAGGTCTCACAATAATCCATACAAAAGAATGATTAAATTGCAGTAAACAAAAGATTAAACTAAATATCAGCTGGATTGATGTAAATCAGCAGCCGGCGAGTGCAGTGGTTTGACAAAGAAGCAGATGGTATTAGTTAAGTTCTTCATTTTTTTTTTCTTTGGCAAAAGAAGAAGAAAGTTCTTCATTTTTTCTAAGTTCAACTTAACTGCCCGATATTTCTGATCCTTCTGATGGTCGGAATATTTTATTCCACGCTGACTGTAGAATATTTAAAAAATGCGTGTCGGAATTTTTATTCCATGATAGAATTCCCCCCTACAAAATACTCTATCTTTTAACCAATTAAAAAATAAAATTTTACTAATATTCTAACGATCATGTTAATCCAGTTTCTAAAAAACAAAAAGATCAACACGTTAAAAATAAAAATAAAAATTCCACATTAGTAAAATATACACAAATTAAATTTTTTAGGATCTTCCAATTTTTTGGATTTGTACAATAGCAAACGCATACTTCAAATTCAAATTTAGTTTATACCTCGTTTGAAATTGTTATTATTTTTCAGAATATAATAATAATAATAATAAGATTTTTTTCTAATACCATCATCTTAAGTACTTTAAAAAATTATGCTTAAATTGAATGAACTTTCTTATATTATTTTTAATAAACTGCTGTTTGAATAATTATTTGTGACACTCTATAAAACATAAGCAAAAGTATTAGATTTTTTTTTAATTTTCATCTCACAAAAAATTAATAAATAAAATTAAGCAGTAGCCATGGCAATTAAACAAAGATTAAAAGCACTGTAGCATGGACTCATGGAAGCATTGGAAGGTGGTAGAAAAAACTAGGAGCCATGGAGAAAGTGGTTTTAGAAAGTCTCCTTCCAAGAAAAAAGAGACTGCTCCTCTCCCCTCTCCTCTCTCTCTCTCTCTCTCTCTGGTTCACCTAACCAAACCCCTCAAAGTCCCTATATAATAGCTTCAAGCCTCAGCTCTCTCCTCTCATTGCGTTCTTTCTTCCTTCATTCCATTGCTTCCTTCTATTCTCTATATTCACTCTTCTCATTTGTTGTTGTGCTTCGTTCTTGTTGTTTACTGACCAAATTTGCTATTTTGGGTTGTGATCAAAATTTTGGCTTTGTCCCTCTGGAAGCTGATCCTTAAGGTGAGAGTCACTTTCCTAGCTCTGTGTAGCAAAAATGAGAAGAAAAAGCTCACTTTTTTTTTTTCCTTCTTGATTGTAATATTCATCACAAAAAATGGACCAAAATGGGATTTTGGCATATACACACCATTCCTGTAAGTAAGCCCTGTGATCAGCACCACTTACATTTTTATTTCTCTTTAGGCTATTTTATTTTGATTTTTGTTGACTAATAAGTATGCCAAATTTGCAACGATCAAGGAAAAAAAAATTGATGTGGAAAAAAAAATCTTCTTTTTCTCTCCAAAATAGTATGGGAAAGCGCGATATAGATGGGCAGTGTTCACCTTTTTTTTTAATGAGCAATGAATATTTATTAGCCATTTCTGGAAGAAGATTTTTTTTTATTTTTTTATTTTTTGATATACTTCGTCTCCAAGGAACATGTCAATTTTTATTTTCTTATATTCTTTCCTTTCTCCGTCAAGCGTCTCTTTTTTTTTTTCTCTCTCTCCTCCAAAAATTGTGTTTTTTTCCTTCTAATTTCGTACACGCGAGGGGAGTTCATTGGACCGGTTAGAATATTCGATTTGGGTCTGCTGATGGCATTAATGACAGGATTTATATAAGAAAAGTATACAAATTTGTTTCCATTTTGTCTTTATATAAGTCATCCTTCAATCTTCATGTATTGTTAACTAATCTTTTTTTTTTAATCTTCCTCTGGTATAATTTTAGATGATGGCTCATTATACTTTGTAAATTGTGAATTTTTTTTGTTCATTAGTTTGATTTTTTTTGGTTTAATTCCATTGCAGTTAAAAGAAACTACTGACAAGTTCAGTTAGTCTCCGTACGAACCTTTGATTGTTATAATTTTTTTAATATTTTCCTTGGTCTGATTTAAATTTGATTACTTGTATCAATGTCTAGTTTCTTTCCGAGACTCTAATTGATTGTTGTTTGCAGTTTGGGAGAGATCAAGCTATGGCGGATCGCAGTTTGGCTCGACTCCACAGCATCCGTGAGCGTTTGGGAGACAACTTGTCTTCCCATAAGAATGAATTAGTCGCCCTCTTTTCAAGGTGCTGAATCGAATTAAACTTTGACTCAGAATTGTTTTTTTTCTTTACTTTTATTATAGTTTGTAAGATTGGTAGATCGCTTATGAATTTTATAATCTAGGAAGCATGCAATTTATCTGTGCAGTGTCTGTGTCGGACATGTATCATACACAACACAAACACTCCAAAACTTACAATGACAAACCAACTGGCCTATCCGGTTTCATGTCCCTGCAACGTAGTTATAGACCTTGTATGTTGTTGATGCACAACCAAGGTTCTAAATGGCGGTAGTTGGGTGCACGGCGGAGAGAGTCCGCCTACCGTTTAGTCGGTTGATACATTTTTAACATTTTTTTACTATTTTACTACTGCTTTTTGTATAATATGACATATTTTAAGGATGTTTCATGCATAACTAAATTGTAGAACGAAGATTTAGAAGTTTTAGTTTTGTAAAAGTGAATAATAGGGTGTATAATATGACATATTTTAAGGGTGTTTCATGCATAATTAAGTTGTAGAACGAAGATTTATTAAGTTTTAGTTTTGTAAAAGTGAATCATAGGCCAAAAATGCTTGCAAAACCTTTTGGCCAAAACATCTTTTTAGGTATTGCTCTGCCTACGTGCCCACCTCCGCCGCATTACCTCCGCCTACGCTGCCAAACCTCCGTTGGCCGCCTGCTCGACCGCCTACTGCAAAGCGGTGCAGAGAGAGAGAGAGAGAGAGAGACTGCCTACCGCCTAGGCGACCGCCTCAACCGCCATTTAGAACACTGGGCATGTCTTCCTATCTTCCTAGTGAAGATAAATTATCTAACTCTTTTATACTATCATCCCCGGGAGAAGTCCTTGAATGGATGTTAGGAGTCGGATATGTTTGTAGTATCCCCAGGAAAAGTCCTTGAATGGATGTTAGGATTTAGATATGTCTGTACTGCTGTAAGTAATAAAACCTCATGGTTCATTGTTTCTGGTTTTCTTTGGTTTCTGCTCGTAGTAACTACCAATCAGTAATTTGATAGCTTTTATTTATACTCATGATTTAAATTAGGATGATAAGTTTTGTGGCAAATTCAAATTTCCTTGTGCTCTTAGAGAAAGTTGACCATCTTATGATGCATTCTCAGTCTATTTTAGTTAACCTTTTCTGTGGTCTATTAATTATTGTTCTAAGAAGCTTGAGTTCATTGCAAGTTTTGATGGTCAATTTCTTTGAAGAGAAATGGTTTCCTATCCTAAAAAATTCAAAAGGAATAGGATATCAATCATGCATTTTCAAGCTGCTGCCGTTATGCTGAGCTTGATATATTTAACTTTTGTTGAGGAAGCAATATCCTTAGCATCATTTTAATTCCCTTCAAACTCCATAAGCTTAATGACTTACATATTGTTGCTCAGGATCTTACGTGCTAAGTTTATTATAGAACTTAGTATCCAATTATTGAACATCATTTTTTACATTACAGGCTTGTTAAGCAAGGAAAGGGAATGCTGCAACCCCATCAGATATTTGCCGAGTATGAAGCTGCTATATCCGAAGCCGAGAGGCAAAAGCTGAAGGATGGGGCTTTCGAGGATGTCCTGAGATCTGCACAGGTAATGCTATTGTGACTATTGTCATCTTGTGTATATCGCGAATCTCTTATATTGCATATCATTGGTAATGCTATTGTCATCTTAATGTATATCACGAATCTCTTATATTGTATGTAATCTTTATGTTTTGTCTGAATTGCCTGCTTATAAATGATTCGTGCAGGAAGCTATTATACTTCCTCCATGGGTTGCGCTTGCTATTCGCCCAAGGCCCGGTGTCTGGGAATATGTGAGGGTGAATGTGAGTGAACTCGCTGTGGAGGAACTTAGCATACCTGAATACTTGAAATTTAAGGAAGAACTTGTTGATGGAAGGTATGGTTAGTTTTTATCTCTTTAATATATGTTCTGCATGACATAAGATGCACACATACTATATTTTGCAATCCAATCATGTGTTTTTGAATCTTTTCTTCAGCTCCAAGAATAACTTTGTGTTGGAGTTGGACTTTGAGCCCTTCAATGCTTCCTTCCCTCGTCCTTCGTTGTCGAAATCTATTGGTAATGGAGTGCAGTTCCTTAACCGTCACCTGTCTGCAAAGTTATTCCATGACAAAGAAAGCATGTACCCACTCCTTAATTTTCTTCGGGCACACCACTATAAAGGGATGGTATGTTCAGTGTCATTCTGTGGTTGGTAATTGATGTTCTTTCTAATGTTATGGTTTTCCATGCAATATGAGCTTAATATAGTCTCTATCTGCCAATAGTCCATATAATATGTTAGGATTATGAGGAATTGACAGTATTATGAAATAAACAACGGAATTTATAAAAGGTCAAAGAAGTTCAAGATTTTCTTATTCCAAAATATTCAGATGAATTTCAGGACGCTTCAAGTCTTTTCACCTCATCCGTTGCTTCTATTTATTTCTTTTGATTCATAAGCTTGTTACCAATGAATCTCATCCCATCTCGATGATATTTCAATGTTGGGAAGATGTAATCATTCCTTGTAAAGTACATTTTTTATAATCACTGAACACAAAAAAGATGTTCTGGTAATATATTGACACCCAAGAGATGATTTGCCTGCTAAAAACCCATATGACAGTATAGGAAGACCTGATCATAATCCTGAAACTAGAACCTAGTTAAACAATAGGGAATAGTTTTCTTTCTTAAGATTAGTTAGGATTAATTGAAGGTCCCCTACCATTTATGTTTAATTTTGTTGCCTCTTCGCAAGTGGGCTTTCCATTCTTTTTTGACATTCTTACTTACAAAGGATTACCATCCTCCTTATAAATTGCTTTCAATACCTTAAAATAAATAGCCAAATGTCCAAAATCAGGTGCATAGCGTAAGGATTGACAGAACACTTAAATAATGTTACGAGTATAAACACGATCACAAGGTTCAATCCAATCTCAGGTTTCTTTAAATTAAACATTTAGTCTTAAGTTGCACTATTTAACAATTGGTTTACTTCTATACATGCTATGTGAATTGTTTTATTTTTACATTAACTCCTAATGGTGTCTCATGCAGACGATGATGTTGAATGATAGAATAAAGAGCCTTGGTGCCCTGCAGTCCACACTGAGGAAGGCAGATAAGTATCTATTGAGTATACCACCAGACACACCATACTCTGACTTTATCCACAGGTATCCTCAGCATAGTCCAATATATGCAAATCAAAATTTCTTTGGTTCTTAATTTAACACCTAGCTGAAATTTTGTATAGATTTCAAGAACTCGGTTTAGAGAAGGGTTGGGGTGATACTGCTCAGCGCGTACATGAAACCATCCATCTACTCCTAGATCTTCTCGAGGCCCCTGATCCTTGTACCTTAGAGAAATTTCTTAGCACCATCCCGATGGTTTTCAATGTCGTCATCCTTTCTCCGCATGGTTACTTTGCGCAAGCTAATGTTTTGGGATACCCTGACACTGGTGGCCAGGTATAATGCTGAACCAAATTATTTCTGGACTTGCATTTGATCCAATCTCCACCACCATCCTAATATGTTTTCCGGTATGAATATTGTACACAGGTTGTTTATATTTTGGATCAAGTCCGTGCCCTCGAAAGTGAGATGCTTCTTCGTATAAAGCAGCAGGGTCTTGATATCACCCCTAAAATTCTAATTGTAAGTGAAACAAACCAAAATCATCTGCTTGCTCACATGTGTACCAAGTGTTTCTTTGACTATAAACTAATCTTATTACCTGATATATACAGGTGACAAGGTTGCTACCTGATGCCGTGGGAACCACTTGTGGCCAACGTCTAGAGAAGGTCCTTGGAACTGAGCATACAAGTATTCTTCGAGTCCCATTCAGAACAGACAAGGGAATTCTTCGTAAGTGGATCTCACGTTTCGAGGTGTGGCCTTACCTTGAGACGTATACCGAGGTAAATTGGTCATTCATTTCCAGTTGATTCCTTTTGTATTATTGTCAACCCTTAATTTAAATTTTCTTCATAGGATGTTGCAAATGAGTTAGCTGCAGAGTTGCAGGCCACCCCAGATTTGATCATTGGGAACTATAGCGACGGGAACCTTGTAGCATCATTGTTGGCGCATAAATTAGGAGTTACTCAGGTTTGCTGCTTAGCTTTGTATATTTTGGCTTTTCAACACTCAAGTCATTGCTTAATGCCCATTCCCGTGGTATTCATTTTGGCTTATAAGCAGTTACTGTTCCACAAACCAACAAGTATTCTTCATAGATTTCAATCATCAGCTACATTAGCTATGCTCCCCTAGTTATGACTGACTTCAATAATTGTATATGTATATAATCTTGGCATATCCTTAAGTTAGCCATGGATCATTAGACTAAGCAATCACTTGAAATCTTTTCAAGTTGGGGTTTGTAACTTTCTATGCAGTTTACTATAGCTCATCTTATTGCCCATTCCTGTGATATTTTTTTGGCTTATAATCAGTTACTGTTCAACAAAGCAACAAATATCCGTCATAGATTTCACTCATCAGCTACCTCAGCAACATCAGCTGTAACCCCCTAATTATGACTAACTTCGTATCTGTATATAATCAAGTATTGGTATATCCTTGAGTTAGCCATTGGATCAATAGTCCAAGCAATCATGGAAATTTTAAGACTAAGCAATCATGGAAATTTTACTGAGTTTGGGTTTGTTACTTTCTATGCAGTGCACTATAGCTCATGCTTTGGAGAAAACCAAGTATCCAAACTCAGACATATACTGGAAGAAGTTTGAGGACCAGTATCATTTCTCCTGCCAATTTACTGCAGATCTCATCGCCATGAATCACACAGACTTCATCATTACCAGTACCTTCCAAGAGATTGCCGGAAGGTAATATTATTTCTCTATCCGAGATCTTCTATTACTCTGTTATACAAAATATTAAATGAATGATTGTATCTTCACATCTCAGCAAGGACACAGTGGGCCAATATGAATCTCACACCGCCTTCACCCTTCCTGGTCTGTACCGAGTTGTTCACGGGATCGACGTCTTCGATACAAAATTCAACATCGTCTCCCCTGGGGCTGACCCAACCATCTATTTCAACTACACAGAGGAGAGCAAGAGACTCACAGCTTTTCACTCTGAGATTGAAGAGCTTCTCTACAGCTCTGATGAAAATACAGAGCACAAGTGAGTCCTTATCAGTAGTTTCACTTGCTAGTCTTAGAAGTTTATATGGAATAATTTGACATGGTGCTTCTTGTAGGGGTGTGCTGAAAGATAAAAACAAGCCCATAATATTTTCGATGGCAAGGTTGGACCGAGTAAAGAACATGACTGGGTTGGTTGAGATGTATGGAAAGAATGCCCGACTCAGGGAACTAGTCAACCTTGTTGTAGTTGCTGGAGATCACGGGAAGGAATCGAAGGATCTTGAGGAGCAAGCAGAGTTTAAGAAGATGTATAGTTTGATTGAGGAGTATAAATTAAATGGCCATATTCGCTGGATCTCTGCTCAGATGAATCGAGTACGAAATGGCGAGCTGTATCGCTACATTGCTGATACCAGGGGGGCTTTTGTGCAGGTATTCCGTGATACTAACTAGTTACCACTAGAACTATGATTAGGACTTGGTTTATTTATGTAAATATGGGAAATCCACAGAAATAGATAAAGCCACTCTAAACATGAAATTATAAAAGGACCTGAGTAGCACATCTAGTTTTCAAACTTTTGTACTCTCTAATGTTCAAATATTCACTGTTTGTGAGTATCTCATATTCTGATAGTTGTGTTTGACCCACAATTCTTATTTCTTAGCCGGCATTCTACGAAGCATTTGGACTAACTGTCGTCGAAGCAATGAACTGTGGCCTGCCTACATTTGCAACGGCCTATGGTGGTCCTGCAGAGATTATAGTCCACGGTGTCTCTGGCTTCCACATTGATCCCTATCAGGGAGACAAGGCTGCCGAACTGCTTGTTGATTTCTTTGAGAAATGTAAAGAAGATCCAACCCACTGGGAGAAAATCTCATCAGGAGGATTGAAGCGAATTGAAGAGAAGTAAGCGGCTATTATCTACTTCTTCGGTCTACTGTATTTTCCTTTGTGAAGCATAACTTTAAACCTTTCTATTGGGCTATAATGCAGGTATACTTGGAAGCTATATTCCGAGAGGCTGATGACATTGGCTGGTGTGTATGGCTTTTGGAAGTATGTCTCGAATCTCGACAGGAGAGAGACCCGTCGTTACCTTGAAATGCTGTATGCCCTCAAGTACCGTGACTTGGTAAGTCATCTTGAAAATAACTTGACTAAATTATTTCCCTGTGTTTTGTCTTTGTACTTATGTTCTCGATCTGATTATATTCAGGCTCGCGAAGTGCCGTTGGCTGTCGACGGAGCGAGCACTGAGAATGGAGCCAAGTGATGCATGCCCACTGGGGAAGACAGGTTTCCATGTTTGGTTTGTTTCATTAGGAATTAGGAAAGCAGCAGAGGCTCTTCCCCTTTGCTCTAATTTGTGTGATTGATGCCAACTTGCTCCATTTATGGGATTGGAGGCTTCTTCTTTGAAGCCCTTTTTATTGTGTAATGCCGTACAAATAAAAGTTCCTTTTGCATTGCTGAGGATCTAATTTGTTGCAACTGTCATGAAGCTTCATGCCATTATTTAGTTATGTCACTTTGCCTAAAGTCCATCAGCTTTCCAAGCATTAGCTAACTCATAATTGATAATACTGTGGAAAATTCCAGGCATATGCCATCTCTCTCGATTCTATTTCGATATTGTGGACAAACTCTGGGCCTCTGTTTGGTTCGCGGAAAGGAAAGGAAATGAAATCAATTCCTTGCTATTGAGAATTGGGACGGAATATAAGAGGCTTCATATTTCTATTATTGTTGGAAATTAAAATCCAAGGCCCTTTTGGGATATAATTTTGCTTTCCAAGAAATGTTGTTTTGACCAAACATGATTATAAGAATGTTGTTTTTAAATTTTTTTTTTTTTTTAAACCTAGTCTAACCAAATGTTGAAATTCTTTTTGCACGAGAAAGGAATGGAAAATAAATTCATAGAAATACAAAGCTTTTATTCAAACGTATTAAATTTGGATGGGAGGAACATTTTGTCATAGTTTCCATTTCTTTGGAAATCATTTTCTTCTTTTTTTTTCACTGACATCCAAACATAGAAAATGGACCATGACTCATTTTTTCATAGTTTCCATTTCTTTGGAAATCATTTTCCTCTTCTTTTCCATTGACATCAAAACATAGAAAATGGACCATGACTCCGTGAACCAAACATGGCCTGAAGAGAATCTGTCACTTGAATAGTCACTAGAACAAAATTACTAGATGAAAGAACCAAACATGGCCTGAAGAGAATCTGTCACTAGAATAGTCACTAGAACAAAATTACTAGATAATGAACTTTGCTGAATCCGCCATCCGAAGAACGAGAATCCATCAATCTTTTAAGGTCAGATCAGTGTATCCGAAATACAAATGTTTAAGATGGATGAAAGTTTTAAAAAAAAATACGATGACAAATTAACATAATTAATATATCAATTATGCTATTTGGCTTCCAAAATATTTGGGTGATATCTTCTTCCGTCATGTGGCATCTGACATGGCAGATTACATAACAGCTGACACGACAAATTTTAATCCAAAAAATTAATTATCCAATATTTTTAATATTAATGTTAATATTAATATTATTATTAATGTTAATGTTAATATTACTATTAATGTTAATATTAATATTAATATTAATTTTAATTTTATTTTAATTTTAATATCAATATTAATGTTAATCTTAATGTTAAGGTTAATTTTAATGTTAATTATCATGTTAATTTATTAATTTACTATTAATTTTAATTTTGATATTAATTTTATTGTTAAATTTTGTCATGTCAGCTGCTATGTCAGCAATCATGTCATCTGTCACATAATGGAAGATGATATCACACAAAATTTTTGGGAGCCAAATAGCATTTTTGTTAACATATTTGTGGCCAGTGATCGATTTGGACATGGAGAAGAGAAGGCAGACCAATAGATTCACATTGTACATGTTGATTAATTGACAGAGACTAAGGTTTACATATCACAATATAAATTGCAGAATTGTGACTTATGTTTTATCAAACATTTAAAACCACAACAAATAACTTAGCTTGGAAATAACATGAATATCTTCATTCCCAGTTTCTGTTTCCTAAGGATGCGAGGTTCGAGCCAACCTGTCTTGTGACACGGCTGCTCCTGCAACCGGGCTTTACTCAGCAGGACCGGCCCCGGAGGTTGGGTTGTTTTAGCAGGAATTAATTTTGGTTTCTCCTTGTTCTCGACTCTAGAAAAAAAATAGCAAAAAAATTATAACAAACTGAAAATTATAAATGCCGAACGAATATCAATTCTAGAAAAAGATAACTCCAATTATGACAGCGACGTGGTGCTCGAATTCTGGATTCCTCTCCTGACTCATGAGCTATCGAGGCATTCCCAGGGTGGGAACTCAAAATATGGGCATAGAAAATTGCTAGTTCAATTGACATGGATGAGTTGGAATGGACCATGAAGGCTCTATCATTGATAAAGAGATGGAGACTTAGAGATTTGGGAGATTGTTCTAACCAAATAGGTTGCCTAAGACTGATGCTTGTCAGAATTTTTGCTGAGAATGGCATTCCGGGGATGGTTTCTGTTTATGCTCGTCCTCGTCCTCGTCCTCGTCCTCGTCCTCGTTGTCTTGAACTCCTTGATACACATGAATATTCCTTGACCTATTTCAGTTTGCTGAATTTTATGCTAACATTAGCTTACTTACATAGAACCTTTTAGTAGTGCACTGTGTGCAGGACGGAGCTAGCCATTCTACCTCGTGGGAGGAAGGAAAATTTTATAACATAAACTTGGATATAGTTTTTTTTTTTTGAGCGTGAGAGCAAATTTAAGAAACAAATAAAAATATTGTAGCTAATTTTTTTTAATAAAAAAAACTAATATTTGAAAGAAACTAATTTGAGGAACAAAGAAGAGTAATTAAAAAAAATATGTATATAAAAAAAATTGCATGGGCGGTCACCCAATCTTACCTATGTAGCCCCGCCATGACTGTGTGACTGTGGTATCATGTAGGGGTGAGCAACGGTTCGGTTCAGTTCAAACTGAACCGTATATATGAAAACCGAAATAACCGTAAACCGTATTTTTCAAAACCGAAAATCAAACCGTTTTTTATAAAAACTTAACAAACCGAACCGAATTAATCCGGTTCGGTTTGATAACGGTATTTTTCAAACTTAATTTGGTTCGGTTTCATGGACCAATGTGCCGGACCTTCAAATTTTTAGCAAAATGGACATATTTAAATAATAATTTATTTTAAAAATATGGCATTATTGTATTTATGAATTAATTACATAGTGTGAAAAATATTAGTATATATAGATTGAGGGTAGAGATAGAGTGCTCAAAGAAGTATCGAAAAAGAATAGGAGAAGAAGGTGCGCTTAAGTAGAGGTTACAAAATATTAGTATGTGTAGATTGAGGGTAGTTTGATAAATTACTAAATCTAAATCGATTTTCGGTTCGGTTATCCGGATCAAGAACCGAAAACAGAACCGTTATTTCAAATTTTCGAACCGAAAATCGAACCGATAACTGAAAAACCGAACCGTTTGTCATATTTCGGTTCGGTTCGATTCGGTTTTCGGTTTTCAACCGTTATATGCTCACCCCTAGTATCATGTAGACTAATTTGCAACTAAATATTTTGTACTTTCTTTATTAGCTAATAAAATATTTTGAAATAATGGACTGCCATTAGCAAGTTGTTACCTTTCTTTAGTTGACAATTGTATTTTTGGTCAATTGACATTTTCAAAACTATTTTGATCCTAATAGTGATAAAAAATCTAAATAAATAAAAATGAAAAAAAAATTAAGAAAATTAAAATTGCCTCATCGTCGTTCCTTCCTAGGATTATAGAATATGGTAATTTTCTTTCTCAGATAGATACTAGGGTCGGGACACGCGCCCAACATATTTCAGAAGTATCGATACCATCTTATGTAGTAAATACAATATCAAACCAAATTTATTCAACACAAAATATTATTTTTTAATATAATTTTTTTTCTGGTAGAAATGTAATTTTCAATAATAAATCACCCAAATGATATAATTTTAATCATCATTTAAATTCCAAACTAATCTTGCATTAAATCTGACATTAATCTGTGTATACATGGATGAAAGAGTATAAGATGACATTTTAAAAATATCAATAATTTTAATACATGGACACATTTAAAATTTAAATGATAAAAAATAAAATAAAAATGTATGATGATATTTTATAAATGTCAACAACAACGGCATCCTGTATTAATATGTCTTTAAGATATATGTTGAGGTTGCTAACATCGACTCGTGCAAGTATATAGGTCACGAAACCTTGCCCGAGAGTACCATAACTTGGTAAGACATCTTGAAAATAACTTGATGAAATTATTTTAGTTGAAACAATGTTTGAGGGTCTGATTTGTTGCAACTGTCACGAAGCTCCATGCCATTTAATTATGTCACATTGCCTCAAATTAATTTTGGTACAACTTTGATGAAATTTTGGGTCCCACGAATTAAAGTATGAACGCATCTATCATATTCTTCTTGTCCAAACATTATCTATAACTCATAATTTTGTACCAAACTCCAGTGACTCTTGTCTTTACAAAGGAGAGGCATAAAATTTTGACCGGATGGTAGAAGATTCTACCGTCGACACTGCGGCGTAGGCTGGACATACTCACGGTCTCGTGCCCTTTCACTGCGTGCGGACTATTTATAATACTGGTGAAAGTTGGAGACAGTTGACACACAAAATATGCAATACAACATGTACAAAATTTCGAACGTATCGCCGGACATCTCAACAAAAAAATCTTTAGAAATTCCAGGTTGCCATATCTCAATCAAATCTATGGAAAATTCTGTAAATATATAGAGTGGTCACTAGCATAAAACTACTTTGTAAAAGTGCAGATGGATTGAATATTAGTGAATTCGCAAAGAAGATGCAACATGAATTGGAAGGATAGAGAATAACTATGTACTTTTAGTCACTAAATTTTTCACTGCTGGACAAAAATTATGTGTCCAGAAATTTTTAGCAATATAATGATTCTCATCACCATTCAGTTTTTCCTCTAGAAAATTTGTGTATAGCAAAAATAAAAATGCTACACTACAAGAATAAGGGCTTTTCTTGATGGTGATTTTCCGTCAAGAAATGAGTATCTTGACGGTTGCAGATCCGTCAACTAGGCCGGGGTCAAGAAAAGTCCCCCCTTTTCTTGACGGTCCCTGACAGGGCTTTTCTTGACGGTTTTTTGCCGTCATTTTATGTAGTTTTCTTGACTGTTTTTAGCCGTCAAGATAGCTCTTTTTAGGAACCGTCAACATAGGCAAAAACTTTTTTTGACTTCGGCCTATTTGACGATCTTTCACTGTCAATAAAAGTATTTGTTTTGACGGACAAAATGCGTCATGAAAAGCACTAGTTCACGACTATATTGTGCAGCATGATATGAATTAAAGTTGACGTTTGACAACCGTCAAGAGAAGCTATCCAGAGTGCCGTCAAGATAAGCATGCCAAAATTTCGTCAAGAATTATATAATATTAATCAACCACACATTATATCAATCCAGAAGCTGCACACATCAAATTACTATAAAACTCAAATTTCATATTAACAAACTATATTGTTCATACAACAAAAACTTCCAATACACATCCCACCACATGTATTCTTCACTTGTCCAACCACGACATAATCCAACCATAAAGTACACATCCCACATCTGTTGTTTCCATACAACTTAAACATCCAAACCACAAACAACCGTTACTTGTCACAGCCACGAAACATAGTCCACCAAAACTACAAAATAAAACCAAGAAAGTAGCATACCATATCGGAGAACATCCCTCCATATCCACATCATTCTCCTATTCACAGCATGCATCCACCTTTCATTTTTCAGCAAGTTTCTAAGAGAACAAGAACACAAAGTATCAGCTTACTATTACAGGATTATCAATACAACTCGAGACAATTTGAATCACTTGAGAAGAACTGCAAGGCTAGCAATATTGAAACTATAATTCACAAACATGTATAAATCATGTAAAGAATCTGAAGGCTAGCTAAATTGTCAATCATGTAAAGTTTCTCACTACAATTGAAACTATATATAATTCGAAACTGCAACAGAAAGATGCGATACTGAAACAACCAAGTATTGGTTCTCCTTTGACCAAACAGCACAGAAACATCTGATCAATGTCACCCATGTTGCACAGGAAACTGGTGTCCCTATCGTGTCCGTACCCGCACCCGTAATCGTATTCGTGCAACATGTGTGACTACATTGTACCTATTTGAGAATCTACATACATTATACACTAATGTTACAACTTGTGAATACTTAAGCAAGAAAATTTGTCAGGTTTCTTTATCATGTCAATCTGAGATGAACCACCCTTAAATTATTATTCACAAATTTCACACAATATCTCAATTCCACAAAACCATTGAGAGTCAAGAGGGAGAAGTTTGCCTTTATAACAATCACTCGTAGAGTTTCAGACTCAAGATCCCACATTTTTGTTGGACACCTCATAACTCTCCAGAAACTTGCCAACATCCAGAGATGCATATAAGCTTGTTTACAAAATTGATCATTTGACATCAATACTAGTTAATTGTGTATCAGATGACAGAAAAAAATATCAAATTTGTATAGCAAAAAATTTACCCATAAAATTCTAAAATAAAGACTAAGGAGGTTATAATATTAGTACTACAAGAATTAACGATTAGAGAAACAATTAGCCATTTTTTAGTGGACAAAACAATGATAAATGAGGTTAGTATCATGGTTTAAAATATCGGCCGATACCGATCCGATACGGCCGATACCGATACGGTTTGGCATGTCCCGATCTGATACCGGCCGATACCGATACGGTTTGGCATGTCCCGATCTAATGAGGTTAGTATCATGGTTTAAAGAGGTTATAATATTAGTACTACCGATATCGCCGATACCAATACTCATAAGAATAGTCCGATATCGAGTCTGATTCCGATATCATGAAATATAGTTTCCAGATCATTGCAATTTAGAAATACAGCTTAAACTCGTTAAACTATAGACTCATTAAACAAAATAGCTAGTAGGCAAAAAAATGGAAATAGAGTGCCATCATAAAACTCCATAATGAAAACATTTCTTCAAAATTGTTAAACTATAGATTCACTGTAGATAGTCTAAAATTATTTGCGACGATTTGTTAGTTAAGGAACTGCAAAACATGTTCCATCCACTCTGTACGAACTTCATTAATTTCTTCAAAATTGTAGTCTTCCTTTTGATTGTACTGTTTGTAAATAGGAAAAAAAATTAAAACTGTTACTGTCATGATATATTTATATTCTAAATATACATGTCGATTTAGAAAAATATCACCTTTGGATTAAGTATGGTTCGATCAGATGTGATCTCCTTCATAAATCTCATCACATAGTACCCACATTCCACAGAGCCGGCTTGTTGTGGCGCCTAATCATAGAAAATTAAGCAAAGTCCTTACAAACTTGTATTTATTTTTCATTTACATTTACATGAGAGAAAAATATTGTACCTTAATTGTTATCCAGTTCAATTTAAACTTTTTGACTTGCTTTTCCATTTGAGCATGAAACATCCGAAGTCCACTATAAGCAAATTAAAGTGGATAATATTAATAGTCATTACTGAATCATCTAATTAGTACATTAACTGTAGTTGTAAAATTTCTAAAATATGGTACAAATATTGATGCATACCTTGTTACAATGTACTGAAGATCGTCTTGGACGTAACTCCTCAAAGAGTCCCAATAATATGCTTTCATTAGTGCCAGGTTAATGACAACCAAAATCCAATAAAAACTGTAACACCATATACGCCCAGATATATACAAGTTATCGAGTTAGTGAGAAATTGTAGAAGAAAAATAAGTAAGAAAATGTATTACCTAGGGTTGTATGGCAAGAAAACAAGTCGACTTCCTTTTCGAGATATCAAACTGTTACAAATATGTCGTGCCCTTGCATCCCGCGTTCCAAGAATGTCTTTCAAACCAGACGAAGAGACTATTATCGGATTAATGAAGCAAACATCCTGTTCAGAACTAATAAGGGACTTTAGTCCCACATCGGAAGTTGTATTGTGAAGAGGAGGTGTACTCTCTATAAGTAGTGGCAGGAGCCCATCAATAAAATCATCTGAGAAATTACACTCATTTCAACTTGGTATCAGAGCCAGGTTCCCAAATTTTTTTTCCTCCCTCCCTGACGCCCCCCAACCCCCCATCTACTATTCCAGCTCCTTCTCCCCCGGACCTGCGGTGCAGCACCCCGGACCTGACCTCCCTCCCTGACGCCACCCCCCGATCCACTATTCCAGCTCATTTCCCTCCCGGACCCGCGGTGCAGCGCCCCAGACCACCCCTCACTCCCTGACGCCAGCCCCCCACCCCCCGATCTACTATTCCAGCGCCCCCACACCTGCCCTTCCGGACCTGCTGTGCAGCACCCCGGACCTGCTGTGCAACGCCCTCGGACCTGCCCTCCCGGAACCGCTGTACAGCGCTCCGGTTTTTTTATTTTTTTGCACATTCTTTGGAAGTGCTTGCAAAAGATCGTTATTTTCGCACAGCTCCTAGTCGAGTTCTGGAAATATCGATCATGCACGAAGTCACGGTCCAATTGGTTATGCTTGTACTATCTACCCTCGTCATCATGACGCGGTTCTAATTGCTCGTATGCCTGAAGAATTTCTGTGAGGAGGCTACTTGTTGTTCTCCCCTGGTCTCTATAGTTGATGACATAGACACTCGAGATCAGGACACCCAGCATTTAGCAGACGAGGACGAGGACGACGACTAGGGATACAACAAGACCTCCCTACTCACAGTTGAAGACGCCATAGATTCTATCAGTGGTAAACTGACGGCAGAAGAGATGAAGGCCCTGGTTGATGAGATCTTATCAAAGAGCTTAACCGAGGCAACCCCATGGGTGACCCATACTGATGTGGATCCGTCACCCTACAAAATAGAAAAGTTGGGAAAGCTGGAGACAAAGTTGGAAGAAACGTCCAACTACTTGAAATGGTCGAGGTAGACGATGCGGACGCTGAAGGGACGTGGCTTGGTTGGCTATGTCAATGGTCAAACGAAGGTGCCATCCGATCCCTCCTCAAAGGAGTTTGCTATCTAGAAGATTGTCAACAATGTCGTAGCTGGGTGGTTGACAGCCTCCTTGACCGACCAGGTGTCGGGCAATGTCGAGGCGATGGAGGCTGCCGCTGATATATGGCAGACTTTGAAGGATATGTACTTAGGCTCGGGCAACCCTATGCGGGTCTTCCAACTTCAGGATGAACTTGATAGGGTGGCCCAAGATGACCGTACCATCTCTGAGTACGCGGCCCTGTTGAAGAAGTACTGGTCTGATCTGGATCACTATGATCCTCTTGGGATGGAAGATACACAAGTTGAACCGGCGTTTGCGAAGTATTTTCAGACGTTTCTGGTTTATATTTTGCGACAATGAATGATGAAGTTCCTGAAGGGGCTCAACCCTGTGTTTGAGCAGAGAAGGAATATTCTCCTGTCTCAACCCACGCTTTCAGCCTTGGAGGAAGCTATAGCGGTCATGACACAGGAAGAAGCTCGATTGAAGTTGATGCCCAACAAGGGCTCCTTCCAGGGGGACCAAGCCATGATTGAAAAGTCTGCCCTTGCTGCCTTCACTCAGCCTCTATCTGTGAGTGGTGTGTGCCACAACTGTGGTGACTCCGTGTCACGATCCGCTCCCGAATAATCAGACATGAGTCGGACACGCCCAGCCTTCATCGTTAGACATGATGAAGTAAGCTGTACCAACCTCTAGGGAAATCTAACCGGATAAGCATGAATATATACAATCACAACATCTAATATAACGTTTCGAGGAAGATCACCATAATCCACAAATTCAGATATCATGAAGTACCAGAATCACAGGAATGAAAATGCTATGAACTGTAAAGGCAATATCTAGGAGTAAAGCTAAATAGTCTAAACCTGAAGCCTCAAGCTAAGTCTCATCATGCTCAACTAATATCCTGGGCTCTGGTCTATAGGGTAGAATGGTACCCTGCAAGTACACCTGTAAGTACACCTGTAACATATCCTAGTCAGGAGCGGAGCTAAGTATATCCAAGAAAATAAACATGTACATCATGATATGAACAAGAAACAGAAATATATGTAAAGTACAAGAAATGAAAATCAAGACATGAACTGAATAGGAAATACTAAAAGTAAAACAAGGAACATGGTAAGAGTCCTGAATCATGAAATACAATCTGAACATGAAGTATAACCTGAACATGAAATACAACCTGCACATGAAATACAACCATGAATCCTGAAATACAACCTGAAATCCTGACATGTGCAATATTGAAATACATCTAGATAGTGATCGGCTTGGGTAGATGCAATAAACATAAAATGGTTCGACTTTGGTCCCGCGTGCACGATGCGGGACCCAAGCTATTCACATGAGTAGTAACAGGGTTTGACCACATATCTATAGTATTTTCCCTCCCAGACACAAGTAATACATGAAACATGAAACCAGACAATGCCGTGATACATTGTGTCAATCAAGGAGATACAGGGATGAACATGCAAGACATGAGAAATGAACAAATCCGAGGAGTATACTTGCCTTGCTCAGGATGATCAAGTGTGGATAGTAAAGCTGTATGTCCACCTGTTATAATGGGTACAATTTGGTTAAGATCAATCTACCAATTGCTAGATATTGCTGACTAATCCATTTATCTATGGATACTAATGGTTTAACTATATATATAACTTAGTCAATTTATTCAAGTACTAGATAGAAAAGAATTAATCTTATTTTAACAAAATAAGATTAGATTATAAATACTAACTAGGATTAGGTTCAATATTATAGGAATAACTCAATTATTTAAATAATACATAAAAATGCTACTTGTTTTAATATATCAAAATAATATTTAGTTAAACAAAATATAATGCCTTGATAAAAATAGTAATAAATATCTTAAAATAATTATCACACCTAACTCGGTTATACCTAGGGTATATTAACATGGTATTCGAAATATTTGCATAGATTCTAAAAACTAAGTGAGACTTATTTAGCATAGACTAAACAAAACCTACTTAAAATACTTCCTGTAGGGAACTATAAAACTTCTTGATTGACAAATATATATAAATAACCATCTTAAAGCTTCTACATCCTGCAATTTACATCCAAAACTTATGTCCAAGAGTTCAATATTATGACATGTTGCACTTAGCAGATGGAAAATGCTATATGCTTGGAAATGTAGAGGGAAGAACTCAACTATACTTCAAGCCATTCCTGTAATTGAATTTAAAAGGATCTTGTACACCAACTCGACATCAACTCAACACCAAGAGTGGCTTCAACACAACACTTAACTTTCACACAGGACATAATTCGTGAGGTTATGAAATCATGGACCAACTTACCAACAATCAATAGTCCTATGGACTTAGGCTCCCCCAATCTGCAAACAACCACTCTAATTATAGGTTTATTGCTCACACACAAGAATGAAACAACACTTAGTATGCCCACAACCAATTCTTGATTTGAATGTAAAGCCAACTCCACTATCAAGCTCAGAAATAAAAGGGACTGTACACAACAAACACCCCTCAAAGCCATAGGAAATATTATACAGAAGAATTTACACTTTAAAAGTTCCAAAAATATTATACAAATAAAAATCAATTATAAATAGTAACTAATCACTCGTACTGTATCCTCCATCCCAGACACGCCACCAGTCAATTTGGGATACGACTACAGATCAGATGCCTGGATACAAGCAAGCCTGGACACGCACCCTGTATACAGCGCTATGGTTGACACACCACGACCAGCACCCACGGACACACCGTACTGGGACACGCCAACACAAACTTAAATAAAAGAAAGAATTCCTACAATCATCAATCAGAGGGAAATAAATTTTTACCTGAACAGAAGAGTCCCGCATGACACGCAGGTACTCCCACAGAAATGATTCATTCTACGAGTTCGATTGCGAACTAAAATTCTCTGCGCTAAAACATCAATACATTCCGCGCAGATCAACAAAGATAGGTCTTAGAACATAGCACAAAATTCTACAGAATTGAACAAAAGAATTCATAGGTCATAAATACGTACCGATTTCTAGCCATCGGGTCAGGCGACTCAATTAAATAGTTGTTCGATTCGAAGACTTAACTCTTCCAATGCTCTGTCCTAAAGTCATACAACCGAGAGATCAAATTGTGACAGAACAAACTTAACAGAGACGGAATCAAGAACTCACCGTGTCGCACTAGTGATTGCCGGAGACACGCCGAGAAGGACCAGGAGAACAAAACGGAGGGATCTACTACTCGCCGTAGAATCATCGTTAAACAGCCACTGGAAAAATAGATCGGAATGTTCAATTCATTCGATGAACAATTAGCTTGGATCTGAACGAATCAGAGAAAAGAAGAAATTAAATCAGAACAAATCAAGATCGATCCAACAATTTGGATATAAAGAATATAAGAGGTTCAACAGATACTCACCGAGAATTGTATCGGAGAAAATAATGTACACGCGGAGGAGATCAGAGCCTAGAGAAGTTGTGCATCAATCGTCGTCGCTCGAGAAGAAAGAGTGTCGTCGAGGAAATCTCGCAGTCGTCGATAATGACTGCGCCGCTGGGGAAGACGACCGGATCTAGTCGCTACTGCCTCTCGTCGAGGTGGACTGATCAACTCTTTGATGACCTCGCCGTGGTGAAGAAGATCACCGGAGAGAGTTGCCTAACCACCGCGAACCGTGGCGCCGCTGAAGACTAGAGCTCAGTCGCCGACGCTGGGATGAGGTCGACGTATCGTCGCTGGGAAGAACTCGCCCCCGCCGTTGCTGTGGAGATGGCTCCATCGTCGGGCGTCGTCGAGTCGGAGGAACCATCGCCGCCGCTGCTGGCATCGTCGTGGCCGTCACCGTCGCTGGAGAGTTGGTGCGCCGCCGGAGATGAGCTCGCGCAGCCGTCGCCATGGCCGCCGAGACTGGTCGTCGGGATGGATTAGGGTTCAGCTCGAGAGAGTTTGGGAACAGAACTCTCAAAAGAAAAAAATATGAGCAGAAAAAAATACATTCTCTCTCTCTCTGCTCGGTTAAAAGAGAAAAAGTGTAACATTAGCAAACCTCCCCCCCGCTCAACCAAAATTATCAATCAGTCCTTCCACAATTTGTTTTTATTCGAAAAGGCCCCCCCCTTTACACTATTTACAGGATCAGATATAAATCAGTTAGAAATTTGTTAGAAGATTCAAAGTTTTGGGGACCACTCAAATAGTTGTAACCAACTTTCAATATATATATATATATATATATATATATATATATATATATATATATATATATATATATATATATATATATATATATATATATTCCTGCTTCAAATTCCTTCCCTCCAAAAATACTCACAACTATATATTTATAATAAAAGAAATGAAGTATTTATTATTAAAAATTTTAAATTTCACCAAAATTGGGAAAAGTGGAGTTACAAATCTCTTCCCCTTGAAAAATTTCGTCCTCGAAATTCGAAGAACAACAAGGATAATTTTCACAATTCATAAAAGGGGTTTGAACACAAGTCATTTATTGAATTAAGAAAATCTCAAACCAAGCAATACAGTCAAGCAATAAATTGGGATATCGCTCCCGCATTTCGTCCTCGCGCTCCCACGTGGACTCTCCCGGAGAGTGGTGTCTCCATATGACACGGACAAGTGGAATAGTCTGGTTCTGTAAGCGCTTCTCCCTTCGATCAAGGGTCTCTATTGGCTGCTCCTCGTAGGTCAAGCTCGGACCCACCTCTAGCTCTGAATAGTCCTCTACATGGCTCGGATCTAGAATGTAGCGTCGAAGCTGGGACACGTAGAAAATGTTGTGCACTCCCTCCAAACTAACTGGAAGCGCTGGTCGATATGCCACCTCGTCAATCCGTACCGTCATGTCGAAAGGCCCGGTGTACCTCAGACTGAGCTTCCCGCCTCTGCCAAATCTGATGATGCCTCTAATTGGTGAGATCTTCAGGAATACTCTATCTCCAAACACGAACTCCAGTGGCCGCCTGCTGCTGTATGTCCAGTGCTTCTGCCGATCCTGTGCAACTATGAGACGCCCTGAGCCTTTGAGATCAAATACGGTAATTACACGCAAGAAGTTGGAATAACACGATCTAACAATGATCAAGAACCAGATAGGCATGAGATAGAATGAAATTTCAATTTCAACTTAGAGGGGCAAAATCATGAATACATAACTATTAAGTACGATCAAAAATCGATAGCTTTACACAAGTGGACTAGGGCAAGATAGGAAAATCATGGTCAGATAGACATGAATTAAGATCGAATTTTAGGCAAGACACAAACGAAGTATGGAATCAAAATCTGGCAATGTAAAATTTTTGAGGAATTCAATGATCTAACGATAAATGCTAGAAGGGAAAATTTATAATGGTTGATTTAGGAACGTATGAAATACTCAGGATATATTAGTATCAAATCAGGGTGAACATGTAAGTATTTATGATTCTCGAAAACCAATAATCGTATGAAAAGAAATATAGTCTCCAGGATATCCAAGAACATGTTGGTATCTGAAATCACTTTGCTTAGAATCCCTATCCCGCCAGTATATATCTGACTGCAGTGAGCTTTCGGCTCTGTGACTCAAATAACAATATGTCACTGAATATTCTGTGCACTATATCTATTTCCCAACAATCATCAACGAAGCAACCCAAGAGATCACGACAAATTTTTTTTAGGATAAGTCTCCATAATACCGAAACCTATGAATGTCTGAAATCACTTCAACTTAGAGTTCCTGCCCCGCCATTGCGTTGCTGGCTGCAGTGAACTTTTGGTCTCCGCAATCCAGATAATGGCTGTAACGCGCAACTTTCACGCCCTAGTAGGTCATCGAATAGTCTTTCAACTTTATCCATAGAAAATTTCAAGGAATCAAAATGAGTTTCAATAGTCCAAGTCAAGAAGATGGTGAGGTTATCTGACTATTAGAATACAAGCGTTTATTAGGTACTAAGAGACGACAAGGGATCCAATTAGTGAGTATAAAAGGTCAACCAGGGAGATTTAAAATTTCAGACAGGGAGCGAAGTTTCAATTTATAACGGAATTCTCAAAGGAATCCGGGATGATAACAAAATCCTGTATATGGAACGTAATCCTGGGTTGGTAACGAAGTCTCAAAGGTGGCATAAAGCAGGGTATCAGACAAAAGACAGTCTCAACATAAGGAATAAAATCTCGTGTCGAAAACAAGGTTCAACAACATCTCAAACAACAATAAAATCTCGGACAAAATCTCAAATAGAAAACCTTGACGAGGAAACAAGACATCAAATAGGGAACAAGGGCTCATTGAGTCGCGAGTAGGAACTGAAGTTTCAAAGTCCGAAAAATCTTGGATATATAAGACAAAATCACGAACAGAACAAAGTCTCAAAAATAGGAAACATGATCTTAAAATCTCTAATGGAATCAAGTTACGAATAGAAAAGAGAATCAAATGGGTGAATAGAAAACAAATATCCATGAAACAAGCGATACCCCAAATAGGGAACAAGATCGAAACAAAGTTGGGAACAGAAAATAGAAAACAAAGTCATGAAAAATGAATATGAAAACATGGTATTAAATAGCGGATATAAAATAAGTGAAATCTCAATAAGAGACAAGATCAAACAAGATCGTAAATAGAAAATAATTCACGAATGAGAAATAAAATCTTATAGGGAACGAGTCAAATTTCAAAGATAGAAGACGAAATCTGAAAATGAAATCTCGAATAGAAGCAAGATTAGAACAAGGTTTTGAATGGCATAAATTTGAATAGGAAGGTAATCCCGAATTAAAGTCTTAAATATCAACAGAGTCTGAATAGGAAACAAAATTCGAGTAGAACCAAATCTTAAATTAGGAAACGACGCCATAGGGAACAAGTTATCGAGCATGAAAAAAACCTCGAATAAGAGCAGAGTTACGAACAAGAATGGAAACAAACTTTCAAAATACATCTCGAAAAGCGACCAAGGTTTCGGAAGAGGAAATAAAATCTAATACTCCTTAAATAGGAAACAAGGAGGTTTTTAAGAAACAAACTAGGTGCAAGAGGAATCTAAGGAAAAACTGGATTATGAATCCTGATCATTGGTTTTCTCCAACCATGCAAAAGAGTCTTCTATTTTTAGTCTATCTTCAGTATTCTTCTGGGACTGGAATCTCTTCAATGTTCTTCGACTGTTCCGTCGTAGACTGGTTCCTGTGGTGGTGCTCCATGCTGTTGCTGAATCTGGAGAGACGGGTCCTTCTGTGATACTGGTGCTCCTCGTGCTTATCCTTGGGCAGTGTGATCAGCGGTCTCCAGCAGTCCTTGACTTGGTGGGTAGGCGATTAGCAGTACAAGCATAGCCTTCGTCTTTTGCGGCACTCTTCGTAGTGGTGTCCTGAGCTACGACAGAAATACAAATGATCGCCGGCTGAATCTGAATCTCCTGCTGGGCTGAAGAAGCGTTGTCTGAGTGTGTTGACGCTTTACGGATCCACAGTAGTTGCTATCTTCATCATAAGTCTTCATGTTTTGTAATGCCCCAGTCCCAAAATACGTAGGACTAAGTACGTAGACATGCCAGCTATATACATACGAAGTACAGGGGCCTTGTATGTATACATAAGCTATAAAATACAGTAAACCACAACTAACTAATCTCATCCACAAAATAAGGAAATAAAAGATATCATACAATGAATTGTTCTGATACAATATGTTGGGTGGAGACACATCCACTACCAACCAAAATAAAAAGAAAGAAGTACATGATATATAAAATGACTAAGTGGAAGTAGCAAGAAGGAACCAAGTCACGTCATCTTCGAATAAATGGAGAAGACCACGATCCCGGCTAGAATACCTGCGAAAGACATGAACACACACCTGAGGAATAACCAGGTCCTCAGAGGGACGTAACAAGATACAGGAAGAACAAGCTAATATGAACTGTCAAAATAATAATAATATGCAAGACTCTCATAGACACCAATATGCAAAAGGGAATGCTAACCACCTATTGTGCAATTTAGAGGACAACTTTCATGCGCATGGGTGGGATTTAGGCTACATGTACGTAACTGGCATCCAGTCATCCGTATCTGTCCGTAACGTCCAAAATGTCTGAGGGCATCTGCAAATATAAATCGCCACAATTCTATCCGGAGACTGTGGTTTACCTGTTTGGATTCCCATACGCACTAGCGACTGTCCTCTCCCAATATTTCCCACACTGACCAAGTCATGTCCATGACCCACCCAGTTTTGTAACTGCTCAAGTCTCTATACCTTAATCGTAGCAGTTACGATCTATCCGTCACACGACAATAAAGATGGCCAGTCCATAAGTCATGCCCCTAGCAAAATGTCTCAAACCGTGTAGTGTGAGTGTCATGGCCAAAGAAGATATAAGGATATCCCCCAACAAGAAGGTAGTCCGCTAAAACTAAGTTAACATGCATATAGTAAAGTAAAACGACTAATAGAGTCGCTTGCACCCAAGTGTGGCTTGGACGCGCAGTTTATAACAATTAAAAATAATAAATATGAAACAAAGTAAATAATACAAAAAATAAATAATATGACAGTTAATTAGCAAGGTATACTTGCCTGAGTCCTGAGCACTGTGGTGGCAAAGATCAGACAGGAAAGTAGGTGAAACAACGGCTGTCGAGGAACTAAGGTCCAAACAAACATCTCCGGATGCTAAAAATAGTCTATTATCTAATTATAATTAATATTGTACCTACTAGATTTATTTAATAAATTTTGAAATTAGGATATGGTATAGATTTTCGTATCAGCTTTCTGAAAAACTAAAAGGATCGTATTTTCGTGCCCGAAATCTCCCGAAATCACGAAAATATCGAAATACGTTTGTTTTTCGGACATCTAATACTCAAATAGTTTTACAGAAATCTATAGAACAAATTTTGTCTATTAAAATATTTTTTTGGAAATCTTACCTCGATACGCTTCTTTTAAAAAAACTGGAGGCGAAACAGAGTTCGGAGCTATGAGATATCGTCGTTCCAAGTTGCTCTTGTTGCTAAAAAGCGGGGCCGAATTCTAATGACAAATTTTAGAGTTTCTATTGGACTAAAAATAATTTCGAATTATGGCTGATAGAAGGGGGATGTATTTGGTTTATATATGTATTTATTTTAGATTAATCTCCTAAATTAGATAGGATTTGATTTAAATAAATTGGAGTTTGCTTTATTAGGATAGGATATAGATAGAGATGTTTTCCTAGTAGAAGTAGGATTAGTATTTATTTAAAATATTATTTATATTTATCTAAATTAGCTATAACATTATTTAAAATTACTATAAATAATAAATAGAGTTAATATTTATTTAAACAACCTTCATCTAATCTTATTTATACAAGCTGAAATATTTAATACTAATTTGACATTTATTCTATATTATGTAAATAGTGTACAATATAAGTAACATGTAAAAAGTAATAAAATTTATAAAATAAACACTAAAATTTTGAGAAAAATTGTATAATATAGTTTAGATCCTTAATGTACTAGAAAAATAGCTTTATATATTTTTATACTAAATTCACTAATGAGCACTATAATAAATATATGTAAAATAATACAAATTATATAATAAGTCAATAAATAGTTATTTAAAAATCCAAAAATTTGACAAATATTTATTTTGAAAAATCAGGGGATTTACAAAAGTCTTATCTAGATAAGGACTAAGAAGAGTTTTAATTCCCCTTGGATTTTTCACTAATCAATTCAAATTGATTTAAAAGTAACTCAATCAAATATAATCCAATGTAGATAGATTCTACCTCTAATTTAAACTGTATTTAAATAGCTTAATAAATTTTTTTCCAACTTAAATCACCATAATTAATTACATATTAAATCAACCCATATTTAATATACTTGTTTGAAATAATGTATTAGTGATAATAATTAATTTCGAAAACATAAATATATACGCTCACATGCAAAAATAATACTTACATAAAATAAAGTTTTTTTTCCCTAAATTACCTGTTATACTTGTACCATTAAATAAAATGGCATTTCTTAAATAAAAATAAAGTTTGGCAATCCTCGGCGCGACGTTTTACAACTTCAAGCAATATAAAATATTTATCATCTATTATTTTAAAATATATTCTACATCTATATAATTAAAACGTTTTATAAAAATATGTACTTCGCACTTATTCGTACTTGACGAGAAATTTACGAAATGCAAACTCGTACGCGACGTACAAATACGAAGTACAAAAATCAATACCATATTTATTAAAAAATCGTAGTAAAAATTTAGGGGTTTTACATGTTCCTCCTGAGCTTCAGCTTTCCGTTGGGTTCTATTGTCTGTGCTACATTCTGGATCTCCTGGCTGGTGGCTCCAATCTTCAGAGGAGTCGGTTCCTCAAGAACTTGTATGCTCTTCAGTGGCTGCTCCAGGTTCTCGATCTACTTCTCGGTGCAAAGTATGCGCTCGGTGTCGGAGAAATCCAAGGTCTGAGAGTCTGGAAGTCAGAAGTCCTCTCTAGCTCGAAAAATGTATTTGTAAGTCTGGATTGAAAAAGGACGGCCTGCTGGTGTCAAGGAACTCTTAAAACGTCTCCGTCAACTGCGTACTACCCATGGGGATAGTAGAATGATAGAAGGTAGTGGGAGCTCGAAACCTTCAAGTGTAGGTGGATCAACAGTTCTGGTGTCGCATGCTTTTTGGCCGTCTGAAAAACAGAAAACTGTTAAAATAACTTAGACCTAAAACAACAAATGTTTATAGAATATCAATATACCTGATGTACCCGATTTTTTATGCTGTGATTCAAGTTTTCCCTAGTTTAAATCAAGTCCCCCAATAGTACGCTAAGACCTAGGTACTATTAGGATAAACCTGCATGGGCCACCACTAAAAACATGTCACGACCCGCTCCCGAATAATCGGACACGAGTCGGACACGCCCAGCCTTCATCGTTAGACATGATGAAGTAAGCTGTACCAACCTCTAGGGAAATCTAACTAGATAAACATGAATATATACAATCACAACATCTAATATAACGTTCCAAGGAAGATCACCATAATCCACAAATCCATATATCATGAAGCACAGGAATGAAAAATGCTATGAACTGTAAAGACAATATCTAGGAGTAAACCTAAATAGTCTAAACTTGAAGCCTCAAGCTAAGTCTCATCATGCTCAACTAATATCCTGGGCTCTGGCCCATAGGGTAGAATGGTACCCTGCAAGTACACCTGTAAGTACACCTGCAATATATCCTAGTCAGGAGCGGAGCTAAGTATATCCAAGAAAATAAACATGTACATCATGATATGAATAAGAAACAGGAATATATGTAAAGTATAGAAAATGAGAATCAAGACATGAACTGAACAAGAAATACTAAAAGTAAAATAGGGAACATGGTAAAAGTCCTGAATCATGAAATACAATCTGAACATGAAGTATAACCTGAACATGAAATACAACCTGAACATGAAATACAACCATGAATCCTGAAATACAACCTGAAATCCTGACATGTGCAATATTAAAATACATCTAGATAGTGATCGACTTGGGTAGATGCAATGAACATGAAATGGTACGACTTTGGTCCCGCGTGCACGATGCGGGACCCAAGCTATTCACATGAGTAGTAACAGGGTTTGATCACATATCTATAGTATTTTCCCTCCCAGACACAAGTAATACATGAAACATAAAACCAGACAATGCCGTGATACATCATGTCAATCAAGGAGATACAGGAATGAACATGCAAGACATGAGAAATGAACAAATCTGAAGAGTATACTTGCCTTGCTTAGGGTGATCAAGCGTGGATAGTAAAGCTGTATGTCCACATGTTATAATGGGTACAATTTGGTTAAGATCAATCTATCAATTGCTAGATATTGCTGACTCATCCATTTATCTATGGATACTAAGGGTCTAACTATATATATAACTTAGTCAATTTATTCAAGTACTAGATAGAAAAGAATTAATCTTATTTTAACAAAATAAGATTAGATTATAAATACTAACTAGGATTAGGTTCAATATTATAGGAATAACTCAATTATTTAAATAATACATAAAAATGCTACTTGTTTTAATATAACAAAATAATATTTAGTTAAACAAAATATAATGCCTTGATAAAAATAGTAATCAATATCTTAAAAGAATTATCACACCTAACTCGGTTATACCTAGGGTATATTAACATGGTATTCAAAATATTTGCATAGATTCTAAAAACTAAGTGAGACTTATTTAGCATAGACTAAACAAAACCTACTTAAAATACTTCCTGTAGGGAACTATAAAACTTCTTGATTGACAAATATATATAAATAACCATCTTAAAGCTTCTACATCCTGCAATTTACATCCAAAACTTATGTCCAAGAGTTCAATATTATGACATGTTGCACTTAGCAGATGGCAAATGCTATATGCTTGGCAATGTAGATGGAAGAACTCAACTATACTTCAAGCCATTCCTGTAATTAAATTTAAAAGGATCTTGTACACCAACTCGACATCAACTCAACACCAAGAGTGGCTTCAACACAACACTTAACTTTCACACAGGACATAATTCGTGAGGTTATGAAATCATGGACCAACTTACCAACAATCAATAGTCCTATGGACTTAGGCTCCCCCAATCTGCAAACAACCACTCTAATTATAGGTTTATTGCTCACACACAAGAATGAAACAACACTTAGTATGCCCACAACCAATTCTTGATTTGAATGTAAAGCCAACTCCACTATCAAGCTCAGAAATGAAAGGGACTGTACACAGCAAACACCCCTCAAAGCCATAGGTAATATTATACAGAAGAATTTACACTTTAAAAGTTCCAAAAATATTACACAAATAGAAATCAATTATAAATATTAACTAATCATTCGTACTGTATCCTCCATCCCGGACACGCCACCAGTCAATTTAGGGACACGGCTTCAGATCAGATGCCTGGATACAAGCAAGCCCGGATACGCACCCTGTATACACCGCTACGGTTGACACACCACGACCAGCACCTACGGACACACTGCACTGGGACACGCCTACACAAACTTAAATAAAATGAAGAATTCCTACAATCATCAATCAGAGAGAAATAAATTTTTACCTGAACAGAAGAGTCCCGTCTGACACGCAAGTACTCCCACGGAAATGATTCATTCTACGAGTTCGATTGCAAATTAAAATTCTCTGTGCCAAAACATCAATACATTCCGTGCAGATCAACAAAGACAGGTCTCAGAACATAGCACAAAATTCCACAAAATTGAACAAAAGAATTCATAGGTCATAAATACGTACCGATTTCTAGCCATCAGGTCAGGCAACTCAATTAAACAGTTGTTCGATTCGAAGACTTAACTCTTCCAATGCTCTGTCCCAAAGTCATACAACCAAGAGATCAAATTGCGACAGAACAAACTTAACAGAGACGGAATCAAGAACTCACCGTGTCGCACTAGCGATTGCCGGAGACACGTCGAGAAGGACCAGAAGAATAAAAGGGAGGGATCTACAACTCGCCATGGATTCATCGTCAAACAACTACTAGAAAAATAGATCGGACTATTCAATTCATTCGATGAACAATTAGCTTGGATCTGAACGAATCAGAGAAAAGAAGAAATTAAATCAGAACAAATCAAGATCGATCCAATAATTTGGATCTGAAGAATATAGGAGGTTCAACAGATACTCACCGAGAATTGTATCGGAGAAAATAATGTACACGCAGAGGACCTAGTCGCTGGGGATGATGACCGGATCTAGTCGCTGTTGTCTCTCATCGAGGTGGACTGATTAACTCTTTGATGACCTCGCCATGGTGAAGAAGATCGCCGGAGAGAGTTGCCTAACCACCGCGAACCGTGGTGCCGCTGAAGACTAAAGCTCAGTCGCTGACGCTGGGATGAGGTCGACGTATCGTCGCTGGGAAGAACTCGCCCCCGCCGCTGCTGTGGAGATGGCTTCATCGCCGGGCGTCATCGAGTCAGAGGAACCATCGCCGTCGCTGCTGCATCGTCGTGGCCGCCACCGTCGCTGTCGGCGTCGTCATGGCCGTCACCGCCGCTGGAGAGTTGGTGTGCCGCCGAAAATGAGCTCGTGCAGCCGTCACCATTGTTTGCCATTAAAATCTTTTGATTGCAAATTTCAATTACAAACAGAACAGTATTACAATGTAGGACTTAGACGTAGTCCTAGGAGTACACTTTTATTTATTTGGGTCCCTTGTGTCGATGGAGCGAGTGGTAATCCGTTGACTCCGTTGACGATCTGACGACGGTTCTCGATTCTCTGAAGGTCTGAGTTGCTCTGGGTGTCGGAGCTTGCGGAGAGGAAGAAGACGCTGAGTGTCTGTATCTGCCTCCTTTTGTGTATTAGTAGGTCTATCTCTGTATATGTATGCCGGTAGCTGTGTGTATGTGGAAGAAAAAAATAATCCATCTATTTATAGCTTTGCAGGCTGGCAGCTCATGCGCGCATATGTAGGATGCGCCGATTTGTGGGGATGCCACGTGGTGATTGCTGATGGAGGCGCATGGACGATGCGCTCTGATTGAGGAGTTGAACCCTTCCTGTTGCCTTTGTGGGCTGCGGCCGAGCTGACACGTAGCAATGGAGAGGATCTTTCAGTTGCTGAGATCTTGGGTGATTAACACCCCTTTATAGGCTGAATCGAGTCAAAGGACACTTGTCGTAGGTCCATGGCTCAAAGATCTCGGATTTGGTAGAGAGTGATCAGATATGATGCGCATGGGATTGGGCGCATGAGAAGACTTTGGCTTGTAACCTTTAGGAGTCACGAACCAGTCTGGGCGCACGGCTTTTGAGGCGCATGCGAGGCTTCAGTAGTGACTTGACTTCTGTCTTTAGGGATCAGAGAAAAGTCCAAGGCGCACGGCTTTTGAGGCGCATGTAAAGATTTGGACGCATAGCTGCGGAGACACATACAAATGGTTGGGCGGCCACGTGGCTTGTAACTGCCGGAGGAAAGTAATGATGATGCTGACGTCAGCGACGCTTCGTCTTCTGAAAAAGCTGTCAACTGTTCAGTCCTCGGGGAACGTGCTGCCAACTCTGTCAGACTTCAGCATTTAATGTTCTTTGACAGGTGATGGGCTGTTGAGTAGGCGCATCGATCTGCGTTCCACTAGGCGCATGGGGACGCATGGGGGCGCATCCTCATAAGGCGCTTGGTGTTGATGGGCGTATCTGTATGATGCACGGTCTGACCGGCGCATCCGCTTTGCATGATACGACTTTATTGGTCCGACTGTTACGTTCTTCTAGTGCTTTAAATAGTCATTTTTAACTTTGGCTGAATTCGAAGTGTCAGGTTCATCACCATTTAATGCAAATTCATTGTACTGGATTCGGAGAGCTAGCCACTTGGCGCATGGGTTTGATTTGCCCGGCCTATAAATAGTGACATGGAGAGAGTTTGCTTCTCTTTCTCTCATGTCCTCCCGAAATGAATTTGTTTGCTCGAGGAAATTCTGTTGACGAGATGCTCCCGAGGGTGAAGATGCGACGCATTGTCTTCATTGATGCACTTGAAGGTGACTGTTACATCCAAAAGTCAGAGTCGAGGGCTTCTGAGGCAGGCGGAAGGTGCCTGTTGCATCCAAAGATCGGGATGCTCGAGCCTCGTCTCCGTTATGCTGGAAGAGCCGCGGATCAAACTTGCGGTGCCCCGATCATCTTCCTTGGACTTTGGGAGAGCTCCTCCTCCTGCTAGAGTGGGTGTTGCCCATTCTGGTTGTATTGAAAGCTGCTCCTTTAGCCATGGATTTGCGGTGCTCTTCTCTTCCAGCTAGGGGTTGATTGCCAACCCTCGTTCTGCTCAATAAATGCTTCATTAGTCGAAGCATTTGATGGCGCATATGCTGACACTTCATGATGCGCCTGACTGAGACGCTGAAGGGCGGCACATAACTGAGCTGCTGAAGGGATGCACATAACTGAGCCGATGAAGGGATGCACATAATTGAGGATGTACATAACTGAGCTGCTGAAGGGATGCGCCTGGCTGAGACGCTGAAGTGATGCGCCAAAATGAGAGCGCATGGCGGTTGCTGCGCCTAGCTGTAGACTTAGGGTCTTTTCTTTGTAGAAATTCTCCTTTGTACAGCTCTTTTTTAGACATGTAATAGACTTTTATATGAAATACAAAATCTCTTTTAATGTCTATGTTTTTGTTATTTGCTGTGCCGAGTACTTCATCCGAGCTCCCTGGCGCATGTAATATTAGGCGCATAGGATTGCTGGTCTTGAAATTCCATGCTTCTACAAGACCCCCTTCAAAGTTTTTAAAACTTTTTACCAAGTTTTGGAATACTTTAAATAATAAGCATGGTGGTGTCTTCAACGGGGCGCATGACTGTTCGGGCGCATGACTGTTCCGCGCATCAGTGATGGGGCACATGCTCCTTTCAGTTAATGCAAATGATAACGCTTCGATAACCAAGAATCTTCATGATGATCTTTTTAGATTTATTTGTAGTTATCACTTCACAGAACCCGAGGCGGCGACTGATGTTACACTTCATCGGTTGACGCGTACGACTAAACCTATAAATAGGCATCTGATGGAGAGAGAGAGAGAGAGAGAGTTCTTCCTCTCTTTGCTTTCTCTTTTAGAGTTCTTCTTTCGAAAAAACCCTAACTTTCTTCTTTCACGAAATGGCCCCCAAGACTCCTCGCGACGGTGCTGGCCGGGGACGAGGCAAAGGGAAAGAGCCTGTGGAGGCTGCTGCAGATGATGTCCCCCGGACACCCGTCGACGTTTGGCCGACGGTGATTGGTGGGTTCTGTACTTGAATAGGCCTTTTTTTCAGAAGTCACATACGCCGACGCGCATGAACCCTGAGTCCTGGTGATGTGCTGAAGCTTTTTCGCCGACACACATGGGTTTAAACCCTGATGATGCGCCGAAGCTTCACTGCTGACGCGCATGGGTTTAGACCCTGATGATGCGCCGAGGCTTCACCGCTGACGCGCATGGGTTTAGACCCTGATGATGCGCCGAGGCTTCACCGCTGACGCGCATGGGTTTAGACCCTGATGATGCGCCGAAGCTCCTTTTCAAATGCGCCTGAGCCTTGGTTCAGGGTGTGCACTTCTGATAGGAACGTGGCTCAGATTCTTTGGTTGTTTCTAACATATCTGAATCTTTGCCTTCTTTTGTTGACCACCAGTGTCGATGACTGTCCCGCTCTTGAATGAAGTGCTTCTAGACGTCGCCCTCTGTCAGATGGGAGTGGATTATAATGAGGAGGTGATAAACCATGCCCAAGCTGCCATTATGCTGGATCAGCCTCCCGAAAGAATGACTCAAATCCGGGAACAACAGCATGGGTTCCTCCAGCGAATGATGGAGCGTGGCGTTTTGAAATCTGCCACTTCTGATAATGTGCTTTCTTGAAGCCTGAGTTACTGTTTGGGGACCGCCTTACTTCTATTGAAGCAAAGGTGTTAAAGGTCAAGGAAGATTGGTTCTTTACAGCAAGGGGGTGCATATGACTGTTAAGCAACTTGAGCGTTAATGGCCTTTGACGGCTTTCTGTCGTCTTGCTTCCAAGAGGAGGATGTCTTGGGAGCTAACCCCATCTCAGGGGGAGCGGTGGCAGGCACCATCAAGATCGACGCTACCTCCGATCAGAGGGATACTTTGGCCACCGTGCGGGCTGGGCCTTCTTTCACCTGGCGGACTCTACGTCCTGGGAGCATTTACAGTGACGTTCCCATCAACACATTTGCTTTTGGCGCTTCGACTTTTGCAAGTATGTGTTGTTGGAGCGGTTGTACCCGAAAGGTGAATTTTAGGTAGAGGGTTGGTGTCACTATGTTTCCAAATGGGACAAGATGACACTCTGGATTCTGTCGTGATTTCGAACCGAACTCTGAGATATTGGGCTGACTGCCACAATCCGTGCTACCCAGGCAGGCATCGACATCAACATGCATATGTTCCTCGTGCTTCTGGAGATGTTTAACACCCAGACAGGGACTTTCTTCACTCCGGTGGGGGAGCTGGGACTCGCACTTCATGAATTGTATGAGGTGTCAAGGCTCCCTTGGGGATCAGAACCTTATGAGGAATACTTCCCGACCAACGAGGAGTTCCAAGTCCTGGGGGACAAAGCTGAGGAGATGATGGCCGTCTTCAAGGGGGTGGCGAGTCATCATTATTATATGCAGAAGAAGGATAAGGGCGGGTCACAGCCTTATGTGACCGCTTAGAGAGATTACGTCTTTAAGCAAGACAAGGAGGATCCCTCTCAGTTTACAACTCCGCCAGCGCTTTCCAGTAGCGTGGTGCTCTCCGAAATGAGCAGATTAAGTGAGAAGAATCCCCGAGAAAACGAGGACCGACAGTCGGACGAACGCTCCTATAGCTGTTTCTGGCACCTTACTCATTGGATGTTGTCCAAAGCAGTGTTAGCTGCATATCTGATGATTTGGCTCCGGGATTATGTCTTTTAGGGCGGGTCAGGCTCTGTGGAGAGGGTGACCCGGAACTTAATCCGGCCAGCTGTGAAGTTGGTTTTTGGCCGTCGCCTGTCTTTACTCCCTGCAATGGTGTGTAACCTCCTACGAGGTTTACGAGAATTTGCGAAAAATGTGGTTCATGAACGAGGTAGGAATGACAACTTTTCCCGTGTCGAACTGCCGTTTCATTATTTGATGGGGTGGTTAATTTTGTACCATCCTAATGTGATGAGCCCGGGCTCGGAAGAAGACCACAGGGCCGGAGATGCATTCCTCCGCCGTTTCCACCAGAGGAGCTGGTTGCATACTGGTGTTCCTGTTTGCAGGAAAGTTTTATCCCACCTTCAGGGGTGGGAGATCACCAAGGTTGGTCCCGTCTTCTTGGATTTTGAGGCCAGCGAAGATTTAACGGATTCGGATGAAGATGCCACCACTCTTCCTCCATGGGGATTCTGCTGGTTGTAAAGTATCCGGCCGTCCCATCTGGTGTATCGGAATAGAAACCAGTGTTACCTGAAACCATATTTGCCGAGCCATTTTGTACGACAATTCGCTATGCTCAGTTGATGTTGGAGAACCCCAGTATTAACCTAGGGTATACTGGAAGCTTGTTGGACGGTGCACGAGCTTGGCATTACTACAATGTCGGAATGTACCGGAGCTCGCTTTATGCTGCCTGTTCAGAATCTACGACTGCCGATTCTTTTCTCGGCCGCCAAATTTTACTGTGTCATGAACATTGTGCCCCCCGGATTGATCGGGAGACCAGTTTTATTGTCGGCACCCAGTTAGCGGCGACCGAAAACATGTTGGCGAAGGCTCGATCGTACCGTCCGCCAGAGGTGGGTTATCGAGGTACCCCTGCCGTATCCACGGGGGGTCAAGCAGAGCCCTCGGCCGATCAACAGAAAAGACGTGCTGTTGCAGAGGCTGGCTCTTCTGCGCCAAAGAGGCAGAAAAAGGCATTGTCACCGGCAATGTCAACAGACTCAGCTCCAATGGAGGTAAGGTTCCTCATAGTTTGGTTAGCTTCAACATTTCTTGTGACATATGCTTTCTTTTTGTAGGAGCCGCTAAAAAGGAGACACCGTACTCCAAAATCTGGTGCCACAGACCAAAGAAGGTGGCGGGCTCATCTGAAGAGCGTATTCCGCCGATTGTGATATCTTTCGTGGAGGAGAACCCGGACGATGTCGTTGTTGTGGAGATTCTAGTATTTCTAGATTATGTTGGAAGGGAAGCTGAGGTTGAAGCAGTTTCTGGGAGGGTTCAAGCTGCCGTGGGCGCCTCTGACATTGAGGACCCAGCCGATACGGGACTTCTAGATGATGAAGTGGGGTGGAGCTCGTCGTCTTCGGATGACGTTCCTCCAGAGATGAGTGGGCCTGTTGCGGGAGCAACAGACATGATTGAAACAGAGGAGAAGGCTGATTCCCCTCCTTGTCATGATGAGGGGAGGTCAGCTACAGCATTATCGAGCCCTACCCCAGACTCAGCAGCGGAGGCTGAGGTGGCTGCCGATCGGGAGGTAGCGACAGATTCTATCCCCGCGGAGGAATTTGATGATGAAAATGAGGCTCGTCCGCCGATCCTGACTCCAAGGGAGCCGAGTCAGGAAATAAGTGCTGATCTCGCTGCTCTGCCGGAGGGGGAATGTCCCGTACGGCCTGCTGATAGTGTGTTGGGAATGGATAAGGTATCCCCTGCGCCGGTGGTCCCTCCGAGCTTGAGAAGGGTAAGGGTTTGCTGGAACCCTCTATTGCTCCTTCTACTTAGGGTACGATATCGACGCCCCTTGTCACGACCCGCACCCACTGTGAGGGTACGAGAACATAACAACATCCAGCCTACGCCGCAGTGTCGGCGGTAGAACGCTGTCCTAGGTCACAACATCTAACAATATATATCTAAACAGTTTATACTCCCCGAATGGGGGTGACATAGCAGTAAAACTCAATCACAACTAAGGAAGAGATAGCACGATATGAAATAGAACTCAAGGAAATAAATAGATGAAAAGTAGTCTAAGATAATCCCAGCAATATCCAGCAGTACAAGGTCTCAGATACAGAATGAAAGAATATATACAACTCTGAACTCTAAATATAGTCTAGCTAAAACATGTCTCAAGACTACATAAAGTAAGATAAGCCTAACTAATCTAGTCTAGGCAAACGGGGTGATATCCTCAGCTAGAGCTGGGTCCTCCTGAGGGTCCAGCTCGCAGGTGTTATCTAAGGCTGCCCCGTAGTAAGTGTCCAGGCAAGCCTCCTCCTCGTCCTCTGTAATATTTTCAATAGGTCCAGTCAGGACAGGAGCGAGTACAGTATATCTCAACAGATTATAGCAGGTTAGAAAATATAAACATGCAGTAAAGTAAGATACAAGTACTGAAAGAAGTGCAGTATGTAAACAGAGAGAGAAGTGTAATAGAAATATCTACTATACATAGAGAACTAGCAGTAACTAGTGAGTCAGAGTACAATATGAACATGTAAATGGCCTGGGATGATTCTGATAAGACACTAAGGAATGATTCTGATAAGATACTACTGGTGTATTATTCACATGTCCAATTCTACTCCCCCGTACCCCCAATCAATACACAAGGATCCAGCCAGGTTATGTTATAAGATGCTATATAACAGTCCCCGAAGGGTGGTAGACCCCGAAGGTGATAAGCCCCCGAAGGGTGGTAGACCCCGAAGGTGATACATAGTAGTCCCATAAATGGGATAAGGATTCCAGGAAGACTCTACGATCATAAGAGTATATGTCGTAAGTGATCAAAGAACCAATGAAGCATAGTGATACGCCATGTAAATGAAACGCACAGAACATGTAGTACCCGATGCTCCCTAAGGATAACATCTCAAGAAGGGATCCATATAGTACCAATCCCTGTGACCAACGTGACAGTACAAGTAAAGTAATCTACTGCAGGAAATAATTCTAAGCAGGATATGAAATGATCAGAGAATGTACTCGCCTGTATCTGAGTGTCCAATATGAAACGTACTGCCCAAGGAGTGGTGTCTGGCTCCTAATCAGAATAGCACAAGTCACAACAAGTCCAGAATAGTAAAATGGAGTCCTACTATGCATTCTACATGAATCTAGGTCAAATTAGACCAAAGTCAACTCTTGGTCAACTCTGGTCCACCCTAGAAGTCAAACTAGGTCAACCAAGTCTAATCTAGGTCAACTAAGTCTAATCTAGGTCAAACTAGTCTAATCTAGGTCTAGCAAGTTATTCTAAGTCCTAACAAGGCTAAACTGTCTATTCTAGACTCCAAACTGACATACCATGCCATAGTCTAGAAGACTAGGCCATGGGCCAATAGGCTAAGCCAAGTCTAAGCAACCATATCCATATCTAAACCATATACATATTATAAATACAATACACTATATCATGGTATCTCATACTATATATATATCTAATATATATATAACACACATTCATGTATATATATGAATCCTATGTATATAACAAACTCAATATATAAATACATATACATATGAAGAGAGAGGGTACATAGCATACTAGTATATGTGTGTGTGTGTGTGTGTGTACTAGTAAAGAGAGTGTGTGATACATATATGTGTGAGTGTAGCTGTGTGTGGAAGGGTGAGGGTGCACAGGAATGAATTTTTTGTGTGTGTGCTAGTGAAGAGAGTGTGTGATACATATGTGTGTGAGTGTAGCTGTGTGTGGAAGGGTGAGGGTGTACAGGAATGCATTGTGTGTGTGTGTGCTATACATAGAGGCAAGTGTGTGTGTTGAAGAGTCAACTGTTAAGGAAATGGGGAGGAAAGCATATCATTCCCAGGTTTTGAAAACTGGGATTCAAAGCCCAGGTTGTACAGTGATGAGAGCATTGATAGTTCAGAAATGTGGGAAAAGTAGGATACCTAAAATCTTCAGGTAAAGAAAAGGAACTCAGGTTTGAGTTCCAAATATCAAAGCAACTCAGTTGCCTAATTTAGACTTTTGAAAAGAAACAATCCAATTCTCAGTTTTACATAACTCAGTGGAGAAAAGAAAGAAACAAATCATGACAGTGAAGAATTAACATGTAGTTAAAGAAAAGGAAAATCAGTTCATGAGGATAGGAATCAGTTTGAATACAGTCAAACAAATAGGGAAAAATCACAGGTTACCAAATGATTTCAGTTTCCTGTATAACTACTCAATCACCATGTATCAGCCATACCATTCTAATCTAACAATTGTCCAATACTCATTGTCACTTCCAAGCCCAAATCAAAAGTAAAAATGAGTTAAACATTAACTATAAACATGTAGGTAACATAATCAGTAACAATTATTGTTAAAATAGGGATTGAATTGGATAGGGAAATACTGGAAATAAAGTATCAGTTTCCTGCATCAGTCAACAGCCATTCACCCATTACAAAACCAAAATCCAATCAAAACCTAATCTAGTGTATAAACATGATCTAATACAAGTTATACATCATAAATAGGATCCAAATAGCAAATGAAATCATGAATTAAACTAATTAAAATAGGAAATTACACACATGAATATAAAACTGGACAGTGGGAAAAACAGTGTCGTGCACGTGTTCATTGAGCTCGTGCACGTGACACGACATGACAAAAACCTTGTGCTCGTGTCCCAGTGTAGATTAGGTCTAGGTGTTCATGTCTATGTGTCTGCACAGTGTCCTCGTGTCGTCGTATCTGATTTACACACGCGTATCAGTGCACGAAAACACAGGCGCACTGTACAGGCAAAATCCAGTACGTCGAGGATTTCTTCCTCGATACGCCACGTGAACTCACAAAATTTGACACATGGCTTGTCAGTGGGTGCCCCGAGACTCCCACAAATCTCGTGTCCAACAAGTGCGTGTCGTGTCCAGAAAAGAGCCCGATAGGCAGGGGATCCCTGTAGCACGTGCACGAGCGTGTGCACGCACGTGTCCACTCCACAAAACCGACACAAAGTGACACGAATACAACTACAAAAGATCAAAAATGCATAAGCAATAGTAAAACTAACATTCCTATTCAAAAGCATCCTAAAAACTAGGTCGAAGGGTTCATTGGGGCATTTCTACAAACACACAGACTATGCTACTGATACGTGTCCAAATGGATACGAAACCCATGACGCCCGACACGAATCCTATCCAGAGTCTAAGAGGACCCTTAGGGCTTCCTATATATGAAGACAAAATGAAATTTCATGGAGTATTGATAGAGTTACCTCTTGATGAACTTCAATAAAAAATCCCTATTCAAATGCTCTCCTCTTGATGACCCAATCAATTCAAAACAACCTCAAACTGAGATGGGACCTTAGCAACAGTAAGAATAGTCATATCAGGACATAAAGGAACAAATTAGAAAGAAAAAGGAAGAGGAAAGGAGTTCTAGAAATTAAAATGCAATAGAACTAACCTCCTTGAATTTAGGGCCTTTCCTAAGAAAGAGGCAACCCTAGATTTTAGGAGGGGTTTTATATGGTGAGGATCCCTATAAGGATGGATGGCCGACCACTACTTCTTAGGGTTAGGGTTTGGTCAAAACTTTGGGCCTTGGGCCAAGTTACATAGGTCATGGTTGATTTAATTAATTAAAGGCTCTAAAATCATAAGTCATGGCTTATGGCTTTCTAATTTCTATAGCTAAATAGGTTCTAAAGACCTAACAATAGATTAGGCTAGGTTAGACTAGAGTCCCAAATTCTAACCAAGCTCAAACTAACTAGGGTAAGCTCCTAGGTTGATCTACATGGGTCCAAGCTAGCCAAAATCAATCTAGTCCAAACAATACCAAAATAATTCCTAAAAATTCCCATAAATTCTAATTAATTCTAATAAATTTAAAATACCCCAAAAATGACAAAAATACCCTCACACTAGAAATGTGGTAGTGAAAAATCTACCCTCCTTAAAAGAATTTCGTCCTCAAAATTGAAAGGCGAAATACAACTGAAGAGAAGGATAGAAAGTATACCTCAAGGTCCAAAAAGATAAGGGTAGCGCTCGCGCATCTCATCCTCCTGTTCCTAGGTAGACTCTTCTGGAGAATGATGCCTCCATGCGACGCATACCAAAGGTATCACCTGGTTCCTCAGAACCTTCTTCCGTCGATCCAAAATCTCCACCGGCTGCTCTGGATAGCTGAGAGAAGGCCCAACCTCTATCTCTGAATGATCGAGCACATGGCTAGGGTCCGCCACGTACCGTCTCAACTGTGATACATGAAATACGTTATGGACCCCCACAAGTGTAGGCGGTAAGTCTAGCCTGTAAGCCACGTCACCGACTCTCCCGCTGATAACGAAAGGGCCGATGAAGCGTGGGCTAAGCTTTCTGCCTCCACCAAAACGTATCGTACCACGAGTCAGAGATATCCTCAAGAAAACTTGACCTAATCACAAGCAAGGTCTCAATTAATTATAATAAACAAATATGATCAAAAATCACAGCAAACAACCTAAATCTAATCCTACTCTAATCTGTACCTCAAACTCCAAGGGCCTCCGGTGGCTATCGGCCCAGTGCCGATGTCTGTCCTGTGCCACGCAAAGTCTGTCCCTGATGAGCTTCACCTTCTCGGCTGCATCAACAACCATCTCTGGCCCCAGTAAAGCTCGCTCACCAACATCATCCCAGGATAAGGGTGTACGGTACCTATGCCCGTACAGAGCCTCGAAAGGTGACATCTCAATGCTGGCCTGGAAACTATTATTGTAGGCAAACTCCACCAAATGAAGATGATCCTCCCAGGAACCTCCAAAGTCCAAGACGCACGTCCGCAGCACATCCTCAAGGGTCTGAATAGTCTGCTCTGACTGTCCGTCCGTCCGGGGGTGGTATGCAGTACTAAACTTGAGCTGAGTGCCCAAGCTGGTCTGCAGACTCCTCCAGAAATGGAAAGTAAAACGGCTATCCCGATCTGAGACGATGCTGAGCGGAACTCCGTGGATCCTGACTATCTGCCGCATATACATCTCTGCCAGCCTCTCTGTAGACGTACCCACCTTGAATGGCAAGAAGTGGGCCGATTTGGTCAACCTGTCAACGATGACCCAAATCGTGTCTTTCCCTCCTGGAGTACGCGGCAATCCTGAAACAAAGTCCATCGTGATATGCTCCCATTTTCACTCGGGAATGGGCAGCGGCTGCAACAATCCACCGGGCCTCTATCTCTCTGCCTTGACCTGCTGACAGACCAAACACCTAGCCACGAAGTGAGCCACCTCCCGCTTCATCCCTGACCACCATACATGCTCCCGCAGATCTCGGTACATCTTGTTGGCACCCGGGTGTATAGAGTACTGAGATCTGTGGGCCTCATGCATAACCTGCTCTCTGAGATCCCCGCTAGGCATACATAACCTGGCACTGTGCCTCAGGACACCATCCTCTGCAAGTGAAAACTCAGCATCCCCCACTCCTATACTGATCTGCTCTCTGATACACTGCAGGGCCACATCCTCGAACTGGGCCGCCTTGATCCTCTCCACCAAGTCTGACTGAATCTGCATCCCCCATAGCTGCATCTGCACTCCGGACACGATCACCTCAATCCCAAGGCTCTCTAAGTTGGCAAGCAAATGCCGATCCATGGTCAAACACATGGCTGTCGGATACCTACTCAAGGCATCGACAACCATGTTGGCCTTCCCTGGATGATATTACAGTGCAATGTCGAAGTCCTTCATCAACTCCAACCATCTACGCTGCCTCATGTTCAGCTCCTTCTGGGTGAACACGTACTTTAAACTCTTGTGATCTGTAAAGATCTCTACCCTCTTACCATACAGATAATGCTTCTACAGCTTCAGAGCAAATATTACTGCTGCCAGCTCCAGGTCGTGGGTAGGGTAGTTCTTCTCATGGGGATGCAATTGCCTGAAAGCATAGGCAATCACTTTCCCGTGCTGCTGCAATACACAACCCAACCCCTTCCCTGAAGCATCACTATAAATAGTGAATCCACCTGATCCTGAAGGCAACGTCAGAATCGGAGCTATCGTCAGCCGCTTCTTCAACTCATCAAAAGCTGCCTGACACTCCTCTGACCATACATACTCAGCATCCTTCCGGGTCAACCGTGTCAATGGCTCTGCAACCCGGGAGAAATCCTGCACAAATCTCCGATAATACCCTGCCAGCCCCAGGAAATTCCTGATCTCTGCAACTGAAGTCAGCGCTGCCCATGCCTCAACTGCTACAATCTTCTTGGGGTCAACTGAGATACCACCTCCAGTCACCACATGCCCCAAAAAGTCCACCCGATCCAAGAAGAACTCACACTTGGAGAGCTTCCCGTAAAGCTGCTCCTTCCTGAGAGTCTCCAGCACGATCCTCAAATGCTCCTCGTGCTCCTCCTTAGTCTTGGAATATACCAAGATGTCGTCAATAAACACCACCACAAACTGATCTAGATACTGGTGGAACACCTTGTTTATAAGGTTCATAAACACCGCTGATGCATTGGTTAGCCCAAACGGCATAACCAAAAACTCGAACTGTCCATACCGCGTCCTGAAAGCGGTCTTGGGAATATCCTCTCTCTTTACCTTTACCTGGTGATATCCCGACCTCAGATCAATCTTGGAAAATACTCGAGCTCTGCTCAACTGGTCAAATAGATCGTCGATCCGCGGCAGTGGGTATCTTTTCTTGATCGTGAGGTTGTTGAGTACCCTATAGTCAATACACATGCGTACTGACCCATCCTTCTTCGGCACGAATAACACTGGTGCACCCCATGGCGATGAACTCGAGCGGATGAAGCCCTTGTCCTGTAGCTGCTTCTTCAGCTCCACCAGCTCGCTGTTGTTCACCCGATAGACATGCTGAGAGATAGGATCCGCCCCTGGAACCAAGTCTATGGAGAACTCTATGTCCCGGTCTGGTGGCAATTCCGACAACTCCCCTGGGAAAACATCCATATACTCTGCTATCAAGGGGTGTGGAATCGTCTGCTCCTCGACCGAGACTCCACAGAAGACTCTGCTGCTCTGCTTTGCCTGACGTCTGGAGTACTCGAACTCTGGCTCCTCCGACGCTCTGAAGAGAACTCTACCCCCTTTGCAATTAATGCTGGCGTGGTGCCTGCTCAACCAATCCATGCCTAGTACCATATCGTAGTTCGGCAATGGCATTACGAGCATGCTCATCTCCAACTCACGGCCTCCCAAAACTACTCTCCGACCCTTACAAATATCACTCACGAGGATAATACCACCCCCGATCGTGATCTTGTAAGTCCTAGGCAACGATTCAGCTATGATACCGTGTCTAATCACAAAAGATACTGATATGAAGCTATGCGAAGCACCGGAATCAAATAATGAAAATGCTGGACTGGAGTCGAGAAGAATCGAACCTGCAATCAGCTCTCCCGTCACCTCCGTATCTCCAGCTGCCATGGCAAAAGCTCGCCCCTGCTGGCCTCCCCTGGCCTGCTGCTGGTGTTGGACGAACCTCTGCTGCTGTGTCGACAGGGCTGGTCCCCTCTGCTGGCCTGCTGGAGCTCTGGCTCCTCCTCCCGGGCTTGCTCGTGCTATGCGGCACTCCCTCATCTGGTGGTCTGCTGAACCACACAATAGGCACAGGCCTAGCCTCTTTCTGCACTCACTGGCAACATTCCCAGACCTCCTACAATATCCATAAGTGGTAACCTGCGTCTGGCCCTGCTGGTGCAGTCTCGGCTGCTGCTGCTGGACTGGCCTGTGCTGGATCGGCTGCGGCTGAAACTGCCTCAGCTGCTGATGCTGAAAGTGGGGCCTCTTGTCCTGGCCCCCGCTGATGCTGCCTCCAACTGGGTCTCTCCCCCTCTTGAGCCTAAGCTCAAGATCATCCTCTGCTAGCAAGGCTTCCGTCAAGATCTCCTCAAATGTAGCATCTCTGCTGCCCTTGGTCAGGGACTTGACCTCCTTGACCAGACCCTTCCGGAACCTCTGGGCCTTTGCCGTCTCGCTCAAACCCTCTATAAATCTGCCAAGACGACCAAACTCTCCAGCATACTCCTCTACTGAGAGGCTCCCCTGGACCAAGCTCTCAAACTGCGACTCTAGGGCTCTGACTGCTGAATCTGGGAAGAACTTCTTCTTGAAAAAGTCCCTGAACTGCTCCCAAGTCTGCCCTGGTACCCCCACCCTGGGGTCTGACTGATACCAGGTGCGAGCAAGATCTCGCATCCGGCTAGCTGCAGCCTCGATCTGAAGGTCTGCTGGAATCCTGGCCAAACGAAAGATCTCCTCTATATGCTCGATCCACTCATCGGCATATAAGATCCCCTCTGTCCCCAGAAAGTATCTGGGGCTCATCTTCTGAAACTGCTCGATCCCCGGTGTCCTCGGCTGCTGCACCACTGGTCGAACTGCGGCTGTCGTGACAGCCAACTCCATGTCTCTGTCCTGTCGAGCCTGCTGTCGGTCCATGAACTGCTGGAAATATGCGAACATCTGAGCTACGTCCACATGTCCTGGAGGCGGTGGCAGCTGGAAGGGATCCTCTGGAATGACCGGGTCCTGCCTTCCAGTCGGTGGATGCATACCTCCTGCTGCGGCTGTCGAGGTCTCAACACGAGCTGAGGTGGCAGGAGCTGCAGTCCCCTGGCCTCGCCGTGCTGGCTGAGAGGTAGCAGTCCCCTCTATAGCATCCTCATGAATGGCTGTCACGACCCGATCCCAAATAATTGGGTCGAACCGGATCATGCCCAGCATGCACCATTGTTAAGACGGCGGCAGTAAGCTGTTCCATTAGCAGGTAACCACAACAACATCTATATTTGTCACAACTCAAAATCACTGGAAATTTAAAACTTTATTAAACTTTTTATAATGAAATAAAAGATACAATTTAAACCATTTTCTACATACATCAAGAAGAAAAGAAAACTCTAGGCAAACAGCTCATCAGTCTCAAAATTCTCGTCTTCTAGTTGGGATCGCGGAACAAAGCCTCAACAGTGATACCTAAAATGTTGGGTCTCCAGTCAGGAGGAAGCAAAGTACAATTCATGCTAATTTGACAATTGAAATAATAATAGAATTATGCACTTTTAAACAGTTTTGAAATCAACAATTAAGCAGTTACAATTTTAAAATAGTTACAGTTCTGTGATGTGAATAGGCAATGAAATATGACCGGCTTGGGCTTGTTACAGTAAGGAATACGGGATTTGTTACAGTAAAGTTACAGTATGGTCATACTCATTACACTATTCCCCCAGTCCCCAATAGTTACAGTAGTTACAGTCAGTGCTCGTGTTGCATCGTGGTTTAAACTTGCAATAAAACGATTACTAAATAATTGTAAACTAACACGAAATATACTTGCCTCAGGTTTGACTGGACTAGAAAGGTTGATACGTCGGGATGGAAGTTCAGACTCTTCCTCGAAATCCTACATTCGATAAGCTGTCTCAGAAACCAAGAATCGTCAATGCTAACTAAGCTAGTTGCAATCTCTAAACTATTCCCTAGTCAATTTTAAATCTTTTAATTAGCTAACACAAGCAAAACGCGATTATTAGTGCGTTGATTAAATACGAGGGAAAAAGATCGTTTTAACTTTTGAATTCGGAAAACTCGTCGATGCCAGATTAATTATTAAAACTTAGTATTTTCATAGTATATAAATATAAAGCTAATTTTTTTCTTATTTAGTGAGAAATACATGATTTTAATTAAATAAAAACTTGTCAATATTAGGTGAGAAAATCTTAATTATTTATATACAAAAATACTTTTATTCAATTTACTCGTAAAATAGAAAAACCCGTAAAACCAGAAATAACAAAAATCTAAGCTACTAATTACAGTTACAGACCACAGCCAGCTGAGCTTATGCCCATTACAATTTATTTACATAAATTGAAATAAGACAAAACCGCCGTTAGTCCTAAACTGAAATATTAATAAATATAAACAAAATTTAATAGTAAAAATAAATATAATTAATAAGTCTCAGATATGGTCCAATCCTCAACTTGGCTAATGCCTCAACGTCCGGGCGGGACCGATTTCGTTTGCACTTAGCCGGGTCCATTGACCGATACGATCGTCACCCAAATCTAAATATTAGATAAAATTCTGAAATCTATTTTAAATTCATTTTTAAAATAATCTAGAATTTACGGAAAAATCCGGCAGCATCTCCTCTGTTTTTGGTCAACCCAAAAACTGGGAAATAGCGCCGATAGTTTCCTGCAAATCCCAAACCAGGGAATCCCCAAAATATGTATATATATAATGATCCACAGCCAATCCACAGAATAATCGGAACGACCCAAAATAATTTCGGAAGTCCGAATCCAACAAAAAACGTCACAGCATAATACCGAAAATATCCAGAAACTAAAATATTCCGAAATCCAATTTCTGAAAGTTTCGGAAAATCCAAAACAACCAACAGAACCTTTCCGAAGGTTCCGAAAAATACGACGTCGCTAAAACCGAATTTTCAAGAGGGAATCGGGGACCATTCTCATCATAGATTAAGGAAAAAAATAGAGCGGGACAGGGGTTATACCTCGGGTTGCTCGGCTAGAGCCCTCAGATGCAAAATTAAGAAATAATAATTTCACGTGGATCGGTTCGGGCAGCACTGAGAGTGCGGACAGCGCTACGAACGTACGGGGAAACTCGGACAGCAGGATCGGCACACAGAAAACATGCGGACAGTAGGTCAGGGAGCCGACGGACCGTGAGAAGCGGGAACAGCGGGCTGCGGCCAGGAACAGGCCGGACAACGAAACATCGGGCTGGAGAGGGTCCGCGAGGAGGCGGAACAGCTAGGGCACGGTCGGGGCTGCGGGTCTGGCCGGTCGCGGAGGAGCCGGAGAGGGCCAGACGGAGGGTCTGACCTCCGGGAGGCCGTACCGGTCGAGGGCGGTCGGACCCGACCGACCAGAGGGCTCGGGGCCGAGCGGATCGCGGCATGATCTGGCCGGAGGAAGCGGGCGCGGCCTCGGGAATGGCACGCACGGGCGGGAGGTGCCGGAGGGACGCCGCGAAAGGCGGTGCGCAGGCGGCGTGGGTCGCCGGGCGCTGGGATTGGCGCACGGGAAGCGGGGCCAGCGGTTGGTGGCGCTCGGGTTGGCCGGAGTAGAGCACGGGACATGGGCGGCCGGCGAACGGGGTCCGAGCAGGCGGGGCGCTGTCGAGGTCGGCTGACAGCAGTCATGGCTACAAAAATCTGGAGAGCAACGACGAGAGGGGGTCGGCCGGCGGTCGCAGGGGTTCGGCACGGAGGTGGGCAGGAAGAGAGTTGGGGAAAAGAGGAAAAGTGGTGGTGAGGATGTTTTGTATGATGTGGGGGTTTTGATGGAAGAGGAAGGAGGGGGTGCTGTGGAGGTAGTTACTAAGGAGTGGTGGTGGTGGTGTAGCAGAGATTTTAGGGGGAATTCGTGAGAGAGAAAGAAAGTGGGGAGTGGTGAACGGGTGTGGGAAGGAAAGATTGGAGGAAAATTGTCCATGAGGTTTTTTTTTTAAAATCAGGTTTTAAATGGAAAAATCCAAGGATGGGTTTGGAACTGAGTCGGGTTTCGGGAAACCGGGTTCGAACTCGGAGTCGGACTCCGGACACGGAATTGGGGCAGGGCCACAAACAAAAACCCAATAATAAATTTTAAAATAATATTTTCCTACTTCCGACTAATAAATAATAATAATAATAATAATAATAATAATAATAATAATAATAATAATAATAATAATACTAAAACTCCAACTGGAAGTCCAGGTCTATGCTGACAAAACAAAATCGAACAAGTATCCCAAAAATGCAATAATTCCAATTTATCCAAGAATTTCAGAAAATCAGGTTGCGTGTTTTACAACCTTCCCTCCTTAGAAAATTTCGTCCTCGAAATTTAAGGGTATAGGTAGGGGAGGATCAATTCTCTATAAGTAAACCATAACTTCCTTAACTATCTCCTAGTAATTCTGACAACCTCTAGATGATCTAATTTGATCAATTCATGCACTTTCTTCAAAGCAACAATCTTCCCTCCTTAGAAATACAGTCATTGTCCATAATAAAAAAATTTCTTCTATTTCTGAATTGTCAATCCCTGAAATAGTTGTGCCAAAATTACTCTTTCGCCTGCTTCAATCTCCAAATTGTAAATCAATGGAATGCTGGTGCTAGCTAGTCTTTTAATCACACATAATATTCTTCAACAATTTGTACCCCTCTTTTTTTTCCATCTTACTAATCAATTGACATCCGCTAAATATCAAACCATATCGTGTTGCTATATACGCTCCATCGATTACTTGTATATCCTATTTGCTCCAAAATAATCCTGATACACTCCACTTTGTGGCATGCTTTTAATGATTTTCCAAGCCTTACTCATTATTTTTCCCGCATCGATGAATTAATAGTAATGCACTTTGCCCCAATAATCAACTTGATTAGGAAAACTCCTTTGATGACTGTGTTACAAACCTTTCCTCGAACATAGTCATTTAAAACTCTACCGCTATGTCAAAAATTGGAGTCGTATAGTTGTGATTTTCATCTTCCTCCAACTTGTTGTAAAAAGTTTGTCAAACCGAATTTGTCATCTCACAAAAAAAATAATTTTTTTTTCTCCAATCAAGTCCGAACGTTATATTCATCGATCAAGATTTCTCCTAATATCCGTATTTCGTCTAAACATTAATTGTACTCCAATTTCTCATAAATGTTAATCCCGTAATAAAAAATCATTGACTATCTAAATAAACTACTAGCTACACCTATACTGGTAATATGAAGCAGATTTGATTCTAACAGCAGAAAAGTCATGGGATGGATGACGTCTCAACTGTTTGTTATAGCTCAAAATTTTATACCTCAATTATGAAAACATTCTCTCAATCATCAACTAGCACTTACCATCATCACCTTTGATTCTTATACCTTTCCCCCTTCAAGTGGTAATCCTCAAAACATCGTAATTAATTCCATTTTCAAAATTACTCTATGATCACCAACTTACTAATTCGTGGTCCTACCCATTCTATCTTTCTATCCTTACCAATGTTCTATCTCTAGAATCTTAACACTGCTACAAAGTCTAAGAACTGCAAAAGGCACACTAAGGAATGGTTAAGCTGTTATGGCAAAACAAAGTCATGTTTAGTCACGAACTCATACGAAATAGTGTTACTGAAAATTTGGATATCCTAAGGAAAATGTTGTTCTAGAAAATTAATCCAATATTCTGCTAAGATTTAACTGGACCTGAATGATATTCTTATGCAACTGTCTAGTCTCATTTTCACCAACACACGCATTCATTGATCATATCCTGTTTCAACTGTCTGATTTAAAATCCTCGACTTGATAGAAATTCAATTCTTTCATCCTGATTTTCTAATCATGTAGCTATTGCTTCAGCCAATGATACTTTCTCCCTAGAATAATTTATCGCGTTACATCCCTTATTCCTTCTAAGTCTTGTTTATGTCATGCATCCTTCGATTCACGTTCTCGTGATCAATTGTTATCCCCAGTAAATAGTTCTCCGATTTTAAAGTTTATTGCCTCACTCCTCAATTGCTCATCTTTTTTTTAAATCATCGTAGTTCTCTTAACCTTGTAATACTCACAATCATATTCATAAGATTCGATATCCTTGATACTTCCCTTTCTATCAACCATTGTCCTTAGTTAAATTGCACCTCGAATTAAAACTGCTTGCTCCACTCATCATTTATAGATTTTCTGTTCACCATATATATATATATATATATATATATATTTTTCTTAAAGAACACCTCAGTATTTATCGTTTTTCAGCAGCATATAAGTCACAAAATCATTTGATCGTTATCCGCATCCTTAATTATTTCATAAATGGTTTTAATTCCCAGAGTATTCATATATTCTTTTCATCCTGGAGTCCCGTAACTTATTTCCTCGATGAGTCTTTCATTTTATCATCGTAACTCATCCAAATTAAAATGTCGTAATCACCTCCAACTATCCTGAACACATATCTAAGGATTACCAAATTTCTATTCTTCCAAATCTTATCACCATTATCTGTTAAGTACTATCTTTACATATCTTCTCATTAAATTAAAATCCTCAAAGTTTTCAGAAATTGAATCGTAGGGGAGACATGACTTTGTGAAGACATTTGTCATAAAAGAGTTTAACCAAGGGTTTATTCAAATCTGAGAATTTCAATAGGCTCTTACGGTCTTTCTAAGGGTAACCTGTTACAACTCTGCAGAGTATCGTCTAGTGCTTATCAACAACTCTAGATAGCGAACGGGTCTGGATTCCAAATAAAGGTAGAGAGATAAGATTTGATCAATAAATGGAGAAGTTGAAAATAGGTTTGCTGAAGAAGGAGATTGAAGAGTTCTAATGTTGGTCCATAAATGACAAAAGTATAGATCCTAGGGGATGCTAAAATCTGTTAAAGATATAGAAAGGGAATAATCCCGAAAGTCATGGAACACTAAAAGATACAAAGATCTAGAAAATAAAATATGTAGTAACAAATACCATCATACAATTGACCTAAACTGGTTAAAGTCTAGGATGCAAAACATGAGCAAGGTAGCCTACCAGTCTATAACAAACAAAAATATTTATTTGTAATATATTTCGGTCCTATATTATGACAAATCAATGTTCTAGTGTTCTAATTGTTTCTAGGTATGTTTTCCTAAGTTGTTGTAGGACCTGCATGGGCCACCACTGAAAACATGTCACGATCCGATCCCAAATAATTGGGTCGAACCGGATCATGTCCAGCCTGCACCGTTGTTGAGACGGCGGCAGTAAGCTGTTCCATTAGCAGGTAACCACAACAACATCTATATTTGTCACAACTCAAAATCACTGGAAATTTAAAACTTTATTAAACTTTTTACAATGAAATGAAAGATACAACTTAAACCATTTTCTACATACATCAAGAAGAAAAGAAAACTCTAGGCAAACAGCTCATCAGTCTCAAAATTCTCGTCTTCTAGTTGGGATCGCGAAACAAAGCCTCAACAGTGATACCTAAAATGTTGGGTCTCCAGTTAGGAGGGGGCAAAGTACAATTCATGCTAATTTGACAATTGAAATAATAATAGAATCATGCACTTTTAAACAATTTTGAAATCAACAATTAAGCAGTTACAGTTTTAAAACAGTTACAGTTCTGTGATGTGAATAGGCAATGAAATATGACCGGCTTGGGCTTGTTACAGTAAGGAAAACAGGATTTATTACAGTAAAGTTACAATATGGTCATACTCATTACACTATTCCCCCAGTTCCCAATAGTTACAGTAGTTACAGTCAGTGCTCGTGTTGCATCGTGGTTTGAACTTGCAATAAAACGATTACTAAATAATTGTAAACTAACACGAAATGTACTTGCCTCAGGTTTGACTGGACTAAAAAGGTTGATACGTCGGGATGGAAGTTCAGACTCTTCCTCGAAATCCTACATTCGATAAGCTGTCTTAGAAACCAAGAATCGTCAATGCTAACTAAGCTAGTTGCAATCTCTAAACTGTTCACTAGTCAATTTTAAATCTTTTAATTAGCTAACACAAGCAAAACGCGATTATTAGTGCGTTGATTAAATACGAGGGAAAAAGATCGTTTTAACTTTTGAATTCGGAAAACTCGTCGATGCCAGATTAATTATTAAAACTTAGTATTTTCATAGTATATAAATATAAAGCTAATTTTTTTTCTTATTTAGTGAGAAATACATGATTTTAATTAAATAAAAACTTGTCAATATTAGGTGAGAAAATCTTAATTATTTATATACAAAAATACTTTTATTCAAATTACTCATAAAATAGAAAAACCTGCAAAACCAGAAATAACAAAAATCTAAGCTACTAATTACAGTTACAGACCACAGCCAGCTGAGCTTATGCCCATTACAATAATAATAATAATAATAATAATAATAATAATAATAATAATAAAAAATATAATAATAATAATAATAAATAAGAATAATAATAATAATAAATATAATAATAATAATAATAATAATAAATATAATAATAATAAATAATAATTACAGTTACAGACCACAGCTGAGCTTATGCCCATTCCTACTTCCGACTAATAAATAATAATAATAATAAATATAATAATAATAATAATAATAATAATAATAATAATAATAATAATAATAATAATAATAATAATAATAATAATAATAATAATAATAATAATGATACTAAACCTCCAACTGGAAGTCCAAGTCTATGCTGACAAAACAAAATCGAACAAGTATCCCAAACATGCAATAATTCTAATTTATCCAAGAATTTCAGAAAATCAGGTTGCGGGTTTTACAATGGCACGCTGCGATCTAGTCTCTACCATCCTGAAGATAGACAAACAAGAGTATCAATTTCTGAGAAAGAAGCGAAATAACAAAGGCGGACAATTATAATTCAAAGGATCAGCTGATAAAGGATTTAGATGGCAATAAAAGAAATTTTTCCTAAAGTGATTGAGTATCTTAAAATTAATGTCCTATATCCTACTGCAGGCTGTAGTGATACTCTAATTCGAATACCACTACACTTCAAGTCTAGACCTGCATGGGCCACCACTAAAAACGTGTCACGACCCGCACCCACTGTGAGGGTACGAGAATGTAACAACGCCCAGCCTACGTCGCAGTGCCGATGGTAGAACGCTGTCCTAGGTCACAACATCTAACAATATATATCTAAACAGTTTATACTCCCCGAATGGGGGTGACATAGCAGTAAAACTCAATCACAACTAAGGAAGAGATAGCACGATATGAAATAGAACTCAAGGAAATAAATAGATGAAAAGTAGTCTAAGATAATCCCAGCAATATCCAGCAGTACAAGGTCTCAGATACAGAATGAAAGAATATATACAACTCTGAACTCCAAATATAGTCTAGCTAAAACATGTCTCAAGACTGCATAAAGTAAGATAAGCCTAACTAATCTAGTCTAGGCAATCGGGGTGATATCCTCAGCTAGAGCTGGGTCCTCCCGAGGGTCCAGCTCGTAGGTGTCATCTAAGGCTGCCCCGTAGTTAGTGTCCAGGCAAGCCTCCTCCTCGTCCTCTATAATATTTTCAACAGGTCCAGTCAGGACAGGAGCGAGTACAGTACATCTCAACAGATCATAGCAGGTTAGAAAATATAAACATACAGTAAAGTAAGATACAAGTACTAAAAGAAGTGCAGTATGTAAACAGAGAGAGAACTGTAATAGAAATATCTACTATACATAGAGAACTAGCAGTGACTAGTGAGTCAGAGTACAATATGAACATGTAAATGGCCTGGGATGATTCTGATAAGACACTAAGGAATGATTCTGATAAGATACTACTGGTGTATTATTCACATGTCCAATTCTACTCTCCCGTACCCCCAATAAGTACACAAGGATCCAGCCAGGTTATGTTATATGATGCTATGTAACAGCCCCCGAAGGGTGGTAGACCCCGAAGGTGATAAGCCCTCGAAGGGTGGTAGACCCCAAAGGTGATACATAGTAGTCCCATAAATAGGATAAGGATTCCAGGAAGACTCTACGATCATAAGAGTATATGTCGTAAGTGATCAAAAAACCAATGAAGCATAGTGATACGCCATGTAAGTGAAACGCACAGAACATGTAGTACCCGATGCTCCCTAAGGATAACATCTCAAGAAGGGTTCTATATAGTACTAATCCGTGTGACCAACGTGACAGTACAAGTAAAGTAATCTACTGCAGGAAATAATTCTAAGCAGGATATAAAATGATCAGAGAATGTACACGCCTGTATCTGAGTGTCCAATATGAAACGTACTGTCCAAGGAGTGGCGTCTGGCTCCTAATCAGAACAGCACAAGTCACAACAAGTCCAGAATAGTAAAATGGAGTCCTACTATGCATTCTACATGAATCTAGGTCAAATTAGACCAAAGTCAACTCTTGGTCAACTCTGGTCCACCCTAGAAGTTAAACTAGGTCAACCAAGTCTAATCTAGGTCAACCAAGTCTAATTTAGGTCAAACTAGTCTAATCTAGGTCTAGCAAGTTATTCTAAGTCCTAACAAGGCTAAACAGTCTATTCTAGACTCCACACTGACATACCATGCCATAGGCTAGAAGACTAGGCCATGGGCCAATAGGCTAAGCCAAGTCTAAGCAACCATATCCATATCTAAACCATATACATATTATATATATACAATACACTATATCATGGTATCTCATACAATATATATATATCTAATATATATATAACACACATTCATGTATATATATGAATCCTATGTATATAACAAACTCAATATATAAATACATATACATATGAAGAGAGAGGGTACATAACATACTAGTGTATGTGTGTGTGTGTACTAGTGAAGAGAGTGTGTGATACATATGTGTGTGAGTGTAGCTGTGTGTGGAAGGATGAGGGTGCACAGGAATGCATTGTGTGTGTGTGCTAGTGAAGAGAGTGTGTGATACATATGTGTGTGAGTGTAGCTGTGTGTGGAAGGGTGAGGGTGCACAGGAATGCATTGTGTGTGTGTGCTATACATAGAGGCAAGTGTGTGTGTTGAAGAGTCAACTGTTAAGGAAATGGGGAGGAAAGCATATCATTTCCAGGTTTTGAAAACTGGGATTCAAAGCCCAGGTTGTACAGTGATGAGAGCATTGATAGTTCAGAAATGTGGGAAAAGTAGGATACCTAAAATCATCACGTAAAGAGAAGGAACTCAGGTTTGAGTTCCAAATATCAAAGCAACTCAGTTGCCTAATTCAGACTTTTGAAAAGAAACAGTCCAATTCTCAGTTTTACATAACTCAGTGGAGAAAAGAAAGAAACAAATCATGACAGTAAAGAATTAACATGCAGTTAAAGAAAAGGAAAATCAGTTCATGAGGATAGGAATCAGTTTGAATACAGTCAAACAAATAGGGAAAAATCACAGGTTACCAAATGATTTCAGTTTCCTGTATAACTACTCAATCACCATGTATCAGCCATACCATTCTAATCTAACAATTGTCCACTACTCATTGTCACTTCCAAGCCCAAATCAAAAGTAAAAATGAGTTAAACATTAACTATAAACATGTAGGTAACATAATCAGTAACAATTATTGTTAAAACAAGGATTGAATTGGATGGGGAAATACTGGAAACAAAGTATCAGTTTCCTGCATCAGTCAACAGCCATTCACCCATTACAAAACCAAAATCCAATCAAAACCTAATCTAGTGTATAAACATGATCTAATACAAGTTATACATCATAAATAGGATCCAAATAGCAAATGAAATCATGAATTAAACTAATTGAAATGGGAAATTACACACAGGAATATAAAACTGGACAGTGGGAAAAACAATGTCGTGCACGTGTTCATTGAGCTCGTGCACGTGACACGACACGACACAAACCTTATGCTCGTGTCCCAGTGTCGATTCGGTCTAGGTGTTCATGTCTATGTGTCTGCACAGTGTCCTCGTGTCGTCGTGTCTGATTTACACACGCGTATCAGTGCACGAAAACACAGGCACACTGCACAGGCAAAATCCAGTGTATCGAAGATTTCTTCCTCGATACGCCACATGGACTCACGAAATTTGACACATGGCGTGTCAGTGGGTGCCCCGAGACTCCCACAAAATCTCGTGTCCAACAAGTGCGTGTCGTGTCCAGAAAAGAGCCCGATAGCAGGGGATCCCTGTAGCACGCGCACGAGCGTGTGCACGCATGTGTCCACTCCACGAAACCGACACAAAGCGATACGAATACAACTACAAAAGATCAAAAATGCGTAAGCAATAGTAAAACTAACATTCCTATTCAAAATCATCCTAAAAACTAGGTCGAAGGGTTCATTGGGGCATTTCTACAAACACCCAGACTATGCTACTGATACGTGTCCAAATGGACACGAAACCCATGACGCCCGACACGAATCCTATCCAGAGTCTAAGAGGAACCTTAGGGCTTCCTATACATGAAGACAAAATGAAATTTCATGGAGTATTGAGAGAGTTACCTCTTGATGAACTTCAATGAAAAATCCCTATTCAAATGCTCTCCTCTTGATGACCCAATCAATTCAAAACAACCTCAAACTGAGATGGGACCTTAGCAACAGTAAGAATAGTCATATCAGGACCTAAAGGAACAAATTAGAAAGAAAAAGGAAGAGGAAATGAGTTCTAGAAATTAAAATGCAATAGAACTAACCTCCTTGAACTTAGGGCCTTTCCTAAGAAAGAGGCAACCCTAGATTTTAGGAGGGGTTTTATATGGTGAGGATCCCTATAAGGATGGGTGGCCGGCCACTACTTCTTAGGGTTAGGGTTTGGTCAAAACTTTGGGCCTTGGGCCAAGTTACATAGGTCATGGTTGATTTAATTAATTAAAGGCTCTAAAATCATAAGTCATGGCTTATGGCTTTCTAATTTCTATAGCTAAATAGGTTCTAAAGACCTAACCATAGATTAGGCTAGGTTAGACTAGAGTCCCAAATTCTAACCAAGCTCAAACTAACTAGGGTTAGCTCCGAGGTTGATCTACATGGGTCCAAGCTAGCCAAAATCAATCTAGTCCAAACAATACCAAAATAATTTCTAAAAATTTCCATAAATTCTAATTAATTCTAATAAATTTAAAATACCCCCAAAATGACATAAATACCCTTACACTAGAAATTTGGTAGTGACACCCCTCTCGGCTTCTTCCGATCTTTTGGCTCTTCGGGCCAGTGGCGAAGTTCAAGCCCCTGTTGAGGGAGAGTCCGTTGATGCCGAGGATTCAGCCTCGCAGATTGAAGCCGACGGGTCTTCTTCCAGTCCGTCATCTAGAGCAGTTCCTCCAACTCCTTCTATGATATCGCAAGTGCTGGCGGATGCAGATGAGTATGTGAAGTTTATTATTGAGGCGGTGTATAAGATGCTGTAGAGGGGCGTATCGGCAATGATGAATGCCAATAGGAGTTTTGCGATGGCAAAAACCCTGGCGCTCCCTCACATCAGTCTGATATGTTCCCACCAGGGCCATGATCATATGGTCGAGATTCTGGAGGCATCGGTGGCCGAGCTAGACCAGCTGCTTTTCGAGTTTCAGTGTATCCACCGAAATGATCTCTCCGTCCTAATAGACGCAGAAAAGGAGAAGTTGATCGCTGAAACTGAGACATCTTTTCAGGCCACCGTGGCTGTCTAGGAGCACGAGGTGGCCAAAACTGAGGCTGCAGTGGAGAGGCTATCTCAGTCCGCGCAGGAGAAGGTGGAATTACGAGTCACATTGGACGCTAGTATAGCAGAGGTTAATGCCAAGATTCGCCTTCTTGAAGACCAGCGGGCCCAATTCTTATTAGATGCTGAGCGAGTCCAGGCTGAACATATAGCATCTAAGGAGGAGGAAGCGGCTTTCACCCGCCAGGCTCTTTCCCTGGCTCAGCAGCGGCAACAGTTGGACGAGAAGCATGAGGATGACACTTTTTCTGAGGCCATAGAAATGATTCTTCAAGAAGCCGAACGCCGGGTCCTGGCGACTACAGAAACTTGAGCGGCAGACTTGAAGCGTCGGATCGAAGAGCTTTCAGCAAATCCCGGTGATGCTTAGGGATTGTAGCCTCTCCTTTTTTTTGTTATTTTGTGTAATTTATAACTCTTGCTGGGGATGTATTTCTTTACTTTTAAAATAAAGAATGAAGAGATTTGTGGTGTGTTCATTTTTGCTGTCATGAACTTGATGATTTGTGTGGACCTATTATCTTTTGTGCACCTTGGTTGTTAGGTACAGATAATAAGTTTGAGAGAACCTGACATGTTTGCTCAGAGGTGATATGGACGTGGCAAATATGGGATTCAAATGATGGAATCTTCCTACTCAGAGGTGTTATGGACGTGGTAGGAATGACTCTGGAAGGATACGCGGAACTACTCAGAGGTAATGTGGACGTGGAAGTTCTGCGATCAACGTACGACAACGCCGGGGTTGTCTGTACGGGATGTTTACTCAGAGGTAATGTGGACGTGGTAAACATGATGGGTAGCGTAGTCTTACGGAGCGTAAGATTCTGTCTTGTAGGGCGTAGAATAACAACTCAGAGGTGATGTGGACGTGGTTATCCTTCTACTGGAGGATAGAACGCCACGGAACAACTGGGTTCCGGAAGCGTAAGATTTTATGGGAGGGGATTGTACGTGAGCCCCGATGATTGGGTCCACAAACTCCCTTGTTGGATGATGATAGAAGTACATGTCTGAAGGATGTCAAGAGTAGTACTTCTTTAGGAACTTGCCGTTGATGGACATCATGAACAAGTCTCCATTGGGTTTGGCGAGGCGGTAAGCACCGTTTGAGTATACCGTCTCTATGATGAAAGGCCCCTCCCACTTGGGCTCGAACTTTCCTGGTGTCTTGTGAGTCAACACCATCGGCCTCCTGACTGCCAGAACCAGTTTGCCTACTTGGAAAGTCCTCTGCTTGACCTTCTTGTTGAAAGCCTGTGATATACGAGCTTGATAGAGTTCGATGCGCTGTTGAGCTAGGAGACGTTTTTCGTCAAGTGCCTCCAATTCTCGCAGACGACGACGTTGATTGTCTTCCTCTGTTAGTTGATTTGTGATTGCTACACGGAGTGAGGGTATCTGGATCTCGAGAGGCAGTACCGCTTTGCTCCCATAGACTACGGAGAATGGTGTGTTGCCCGTCGGTGTCCGTACCGTTGTACGGTAGGCCCAAAGGCATTCGCCGAGCTTTTCATCCCAGTCGTATTTGTTGGATGACATGATCTTTTTGAATAGCCTGACGATAGTCTTGTTGAATGCCTCGGCCAATCCGTTTGCTGTCGGATTGTAGGCGGTTGATGCCACGTTTTGAATGCGATTCTTGTCACAGAATCTGCTGAAAACATGGCTGATGAACTGAGGATCGTTATCGTGGATAATCCTCCGATGTACCCCGAAATGGTAGATGACATGGTGCTTGATGAAGCTGACTACCCTGGAGCTCTTCACTTCCGCCAGTGCAACTGCTTTTGCCCATTTGGAGAAGTAGTCGGTGATGGCTAGGATGAAGCGGTGCCCCCTTGATGAAGGAGGGATGATCGGTCCTTCAATGTCCTTGCCCCAAGCTTCGAAGGGCCACGAGGCGACCGTAGGATGTAGTGGTTCCGATGGTGTATGGATGAAGTCGACATGGAGTTGGCAAGCATGGCACTGTAGAAGCATGAAAAATATCAGAACGATGATCTATGCGGCTCAGAACAGGAGAACCCCATGCGGCTCATACAGGAGCAGTCCCATGCGGTTCAGAGAGACTCTTAGTCTCATGCGGCTCGGACATGAGAGTCCATGCGGCTTACATAGGGACAGTCCTACGGTTCAAAGAGTCCCCCAGCCGCATGTGGTTCAAAAGTACATGCGGCTCACAGAGATATACGGCTCAACGCCACGTGTACCCACGAGACCCCTTCACACAGCTGGCCATCGAGCAGTCTGCTTATTTAATGCTCTGTCATGATTTGACAGCTGACGGCTCTGACATGAAGTATCATAATGGCCCTGTTATAATGACAGACTCTTGGGAAATAGGAGAAAATCTCTGACACGATCCGAGATTGACACGTGGCTACCCCCATGCGGCTCCAGTGAAGAACAGCTTCATGCGGCTGGCAAGGATCGTCTTTCTGAGGCTCACCAAAAAGCCATCCCATGCGGCTCACAATTACTACACTTATGCGGTTCACCAAGAAGCCATCCCATGCGGCTCGCGATTACTACGCTTATGCGGCTCACCAAGCGGCTCGCAAATACTATACCTATGCGGTTCACCGAGACGCTGTCTCATGCGGTTCATGGATGTCATGCAGCTTTGGCAGAGTCTATCATTAAGACACGTGGCAGAGATTCAATGATCCCCCTGACTTGACAGCTGGTAGCAAAGATGATTATGAGATACAAAGATTTACCAGATCCCAATGACCATATTTAATATTATCCTCACAATTAATGAGATCAAGTCATATCATTCATAATCAAGCCAATGGGACACGTGGTGAGAGATCCAAGCTACACAACCAATCATGAAGATTTAAAGCAATCAGCATTAATTATTCGCAAGATTCAGTGCTATCCTCATTTATGGCCCAGATCCTTCACGCTTAAGATTAATGGTCTAGATTAATTAAGCATCAGGCCGCCGCCACTTTGAGAATGGGTAATCAGCCAAACCCTAATGATGCCCCTCCACTATTATAAATAGCAGGGTGCCATTCCCTTGTGAAAAAAACAGGAGAGAGACAAGGAGAGATATACGCTATCAGAGAGAAAAGACAACAGAGAGAGAGAGAAGCCAGAAGAGCAACAGAGGAGCAAGAAGAGCATTTCTTCATCAACGCCAACCATCTTCTCACAGGAGCCAAGGCTGCATACCGATCGTCCAAGGAGTAAGGCAGGGCTGCCGTCGCCTTCCCGAGCCTCTATCGTCACCCTCCAGAATCTAAAATAAATAATTGTACTTAGATTGCTGTACCTAGGCTTTCGTCCCTAGGCTTTCTTTGTACAAGCGAGTTTGTAACGTGAAGTAAAAGTCCGATCCTCCGATAATTGTTCTGTTCTTTTATATTTTATGGCAAACACGATGGCGACTCTGCTGGGGACTAACTTCTCCATGGCTGAGGAGTTGGTGACGCAATCAGATGCAGCCAAGCTTGGCTCCATGCAACAAAAGATGGTCGCCCGGTTCGACCAACAGGCGTTCGAAGAAATGCTCTCCGACAAGAGCACTGGCTCGGTCCAGAAGCGAGCCCGCACAAAGAAGGCCCGTAAGGAGTGGAGACCCCGATCCTTCGTTCCTACTGAAGCTCTTGCGGAGACACCCTCTGTTGTTCAAGACGGCGAGCAAGATTCCCCTGTGGTCCCACTTCAGATCGTAGACGACTCTGCTGTCCCCAAGTCCGGCAGAAGAAAATACTATGATGCTGGACTTACAGGGGCAAAGAGAAACTCTATGAGATCCGAGCCGCATAAGGGTATCAGCCGCAGGGAGAAAGCTCATGCGGCTACGTCCGCCAGCCGCATGAAGAAAACTCATGCGGCCATATCAGTCAGCCGCATAGCTTATGCGGTTACAGTTGCCAGCCACACGGATGAAACTCATACGGCTATGGGAGTCAATCATTTGCAGAAAACCCATACAGCCACAATTGCCAACCGTATGCGGCCAGCCTGTACGGTCGTGACTCCTAGCCGCACAAAAATAATTCATCCGACGGCAGAGGACAACCGCATGCAGACAGCCTGCACGGTACCTAACTCTAGCCGCATAGCGTCCGTTCCATGCTTCTCTCGATCAGTCTTCGATCGTCTCTCATGCGGTCCTGACCCTGATGGTTCTCTGGATGATAAGCTAGATTCTGTGGTATCCAACTTGGACTCCTCCTATTACACACCCACAAGTGCTAAAAGGAGGAAGTCTAGGGCAGCGCGGGCTTATCAGGACCAGTCAGCTGTCCCAACCTCTGACTATCAGGGCGTCCCGTTGACTATCACACGGGCCTCGGATGGGAAGTTGTATACAACCGCTCGAGTCCAGCCCCCGGCGGCAAACGGACAGAGTGGTTCCTCTGACCTGCGGGAGGCGATCCTCCACAAATACAAGGAAAGAGGAGGAGTGTCGGCATGCAAAGAGTCCTCGCTTGGACATCGCTGTACCCAAATCATCGTCAACTGCTGTTGCAACAACGCAGTAGTGACGGAAGATCGGCCATCCGTCTTCCAAAGACTACAACATCCGAGCTCAAAAGATGAGGCACCTCCTGTAGTCTCCTGCAATTCCGCTCAGAAGGTCCCCGCCAAAGGGAGAGGAAAAAAGACAAGCATCTCTAGTCCCAAGATATCAACCACTACAGCTAAGAAACTGTCATCTAAACGGTTGTCCTCCACCGGAGTATTCCAACACGCCCGTTCAAAGACAAAATCTGCCGCAATGGGAAATTCATCATCCACATCGCTGGGGGTCGTGGGAACTGGGGGTAGCACTCCTCCGAACATCTGCAACAATCCGATGTTTCAAGGAGCCGAGCCCGGACAAACAACTCTCCCATCAGGTACAACAGACGCTGATGTCCCCGAGGACATCCGTGACTCTCAAGACGAAGCAAGCTCTGAAGCTGGGGATACCGTTCCCTCCGAGTCCGATCCCGAAGAGAACATTCCCACCTATCCCGATGACTTCTCGGTGCATGGGTACGACTCAGAGGGGACATCCTCCACCGTTCCTTCCATCACTCCTCATGTAAGGACGGTTTTCATGACGGACAGCAATCAAGGTGGTTCCAATGATCGCCAGCGCATCGACAATCTTGAAGCCATATTACTTGCTTTGGTCAAGTCTGTAGACGAGATTAAAACAGCCCTGCCAACTCTACAAGAAGGAACGCCTGGTCAAGCAAGCACGGGCCCCGCAGTCAATGTGGATTCGAACTCAGCGGCACCAAACCCGGGCAATAATCCTCCCGAAATAACAGCCCCTACCACGACAGATGAGACCCAAGAAGTAAGAAGAGAGGTCCAGGAGCTCCGAGCCATGTTTCATGCCCGAGAAAATGCTCAAGATCTCAGAATACGGCAACCATACCCTGCTGAATGGAGGGATGTTCCATTCCCGCCAAAATATAAGCCGTTCAATATCAACCCATATGATGGCAAAACCTCAGCAAGTCGGTACATTACTTACTTCGAGGTCACCACCGACCATCTACCCCATGATGATGCTATCCTCACACGACTATTCATTGGGGCGTTGGAAGGAGTCACCTTCGATTGGTACCGTAATCTGTCGGACAACTGCATCCACTCCTTCACCGGCTTCAAGCGCCTGTTCTTGGAGCGATTCTATGAAGTAGGACAGGACATCACTATGTCCACTCTTATGGACGTCGTCCAAGGGGAGAAGGAGTTGACAAGGAACTACATCGAGCGATTCCGCCAGACCGCCATGAAGTTGCCCTCCGAAAATCCAGATTCATCTTTAATTAAAATTTGTCAAAAGAGACTGCTCCCAACGATCAGTCTCTGGATGGGCGAAAGTCAATTCAAAGATTGGAAGGCGTTCATCATCAGCGCCACAAGCGCCGAAGAATGACTGAAGAAGGCTCGCCAACTGGGATTGCACATCTCGGAAGGAGAAAACAAGGGCAAGCGTCCCAACAACGATAATGGGGGTAACCCCTCCAACAATCGGGACAGCAAGGGAAAGCAGGCTATGGTGGCCGATACAGCACAAAAACCTGAGCCGAAGCCCGTAGACAAACAATGGCCTCAAGTCACTTACTCTTTTGAAGACGGCCACGTCAAGCCTATCTTGGACATGCTCATACAAGGAGATAGAATTCAGCTCCCTCCACCAAGACGGGAGCCTCGGCCGGCTGATCTGGAGAACCCAAAGTTCTGCCATTACCACCATTATGTACACCATGCTACACACGACTGCTATCAACTGAAATGGTACATCCAAAGCCTCATCGATTCGAACGCTCTGGCCATCGATTTCGAAGAGGTAACCGTGGCAGCCAATATAGTGTCCGTACAATTCGACAGCCTCCCTCCGACGGAGACTCAAGAAGGGGTAATCCCCGTCCCTCGGGCGACGATGGAGATTACCAATCTTCCACCTCCTCGGAAACAGGCTGCTGGTCTAATACCTCTCACCACATCACGAGGGGAAGTCATATGGGTCCATCCAGACTTGGTGTCAGAAGTAACTCGGCCCACACCATCTCCCACCAACAAAAAGAAGAGTAGAAAAGTCAGGACCTGCCATACAATCTCCGCAGACAACGAGGAAGCTACAGCCGTCGTCACGCGGTCCGGAGCGCAATCCCAACCTGTGGTTGACAACCCAACCGAAAATCATCAACCCACTACAACTGATGCTCCGGGACCGGCTCAGCCTTCGACGACCGACAAGCCTAGGCCGAAGGAGACTCGCTTCGACAAATCTCTCCGAAAAGACGCAGCCCAAGGGCTAGAGAGGCCCTACAACTTTGACATCTTAGCACAATTGGCTAACACTCTGGCCAAATTGTCACTGTACGAACTCCTAAGGCCCTCCAAGGACGTTCGTATTGCATTGAACGAAGCACTCCAAAATGTCGATGCCTATTTGGCTCAATCCAACCTCATCGGGAAGGACTCACCTATGGATCTCCAGGACAGTGCCTATACGGGAGCAATGCCCAACATCGTCTTCACTCCGTAGGACATGCTCATCAAAACCAACCTACATGATCGCCCGCTATACTACACGGGATACATCAACGACGTGAAGGTGGATCGGATGCACATTGATCCTGGCTCTTCCATAAGCATCATCCCGAAGGGTCTGCTACATCATGTCCGTATCCCAATGCATCGCCTGACACCTACAAGCACCGCCATCAGCGGTTTCAATTCGGGCAGGAGCTACCCTATTGGGAAGATTCGTCTGAAGTGTCAGATTGGCGATCTCCAATCCGAAGTCACCTGCTACGTCATAGATGCAGACACTTCTTACAACATCCTCTTGGGGAGCCCATGGATACACGATTATATGATCGTGCCTTCCACGCTACACCAGTGCTTCAAATATGTCGACAAATACGGCTTCGTAAAGACAGAATTTGCTGATATCGATCCCTTCAAAGGGGTCGAATTCTACTACTCAGACTCCTGCCTATACGAAAAGTCAAAGAGGCACCTTGATGAAGGAGACGTACAAGCTCATATCGAGACAGCCACAGGATCAAAAGGACCCCTGACGATCCACCTCCAAGCTCGCAAACCAGGCAGGTCCGCACCCCTTACTGCCACTCTGCAGAAGGACGCGATCAGCCTCTCGGCGCAGGAGGAACAGATGATAATTCGACTGCCAAGGTCCGACCAAGTGCCGAGACCCACAACGAGGCCACTAACAATCAGACTGCCGAGAGTCGGTCAACCCCAAACGGAGAAGCTCAATCCCTCCGATAGGCCACTGATGATACGCCTTCCCAAGAAGGGTCATCACCCCGACGCAAGGTCTGACACTTCTAGCAAACCGGCCACTCCTCGCTCCACCTCGAGTTCCAAACTGGGGGTCGCTAGTCTGCCAACAACTCCACGCTCAACTCCATCAATGGAACCACTGACAATCAAGCTTTCCACAGGGGGTAGCCGAAGAGGAACCGGAGCTAGCCAAGTATGTGGCTGCCCTCACTGATGTTCCCTCGACTGATGATGTAATCCCCCTAGAAAAGATACCTTACTTCATCAATAAAGGATTATCTTTGAACTACACCGAGCTCAATAAGCTATGTACAATATATGCTATGGAACACGGTATAGGAACTCACCTGCACACACAAGTGACAAATGTGTACACCGTGATCCAGCTTACTCTAGTAGAAGACGTTTACCGAATAATCGAGGGAGGGGACCATCCAATTATCTTCGGCCGGACAAACAACCCGCATCCCTCCACCACAAAGAAAACCGACCTCGGGTCATATGCCGGGAGACTGTCTCTGTATCTGTATAGCCCACAATCCAAATATCTGATGTAAAAACAGGGGTATGATCTGGAGACGACGTCGGGTTTAAACTACGACACTGGGCGACGATTACCTTTGAAGCCGCCAGTCCCGATAGGTAAACCACGGAATTACTATAACAAAACTCGATGCGAGCTAGGGTATGTAACGCCCACTACGACCCCCGAGAGTTCAGATAAAGAATGCGATTGGCAATCATATTCAACCGGGTCACCAACTTTTGACTCAGATACCAGCATCGGAGACATGTTCAGACAAGTCATGTCAGTCAACATGGCATTCGCAGACGCTTACGAAGAAGACGAAGACATCCCCGAAATCCTCGAGCTAGAACCGTGGGCCCAGCAGTTGGACGCACAATGGGAAAAGCGGTTCGAACAGAGAGAACCTCCTACTGAAGATGAGGTCATACAAGTGGATCTCGGCAGCAAATCTTCTCCAAAACCAATTTTCTTCAGTAAAAGCCTAACAGACGAAGACCAGGAGTCGCTGCTAGAACTTGTCAAAGAATACATTGATGTGTTCGCCTGGAGCTATGAAGACATGCCAGGGTTAAATCCTGACATTGCTCTTCACAAACTCAACATTCGGCCAGATACGAAACCTGTCAAGCAACAACAGCGACACTTTCGTCCAGGCATCATGGACGCGATCGAAGCCGAAGTCAACAAACTGATAGCCAGCGGTTTCATTCGTGAGGAGCAACATCCCGATTGGGTCACCAATATAGTACCCGTCCTCAAGAAGAATAAGAAGATTCGAATCTGCATCGACTTTCGCAACCTGAACGAGGTGTGCCCCAAAGATGAATTCCCCCTTCCTATCACAGACATCATGATCGACAATACCTGCGGCTTCGAACGTATGTCATTCATGGATGGCTTCTCGGGGTACAACCAAATCAAAATGTCTCCTGACGACGAAAAGCATACATCATTCCGAACACCGATTGGCACGTACTGCTACACAGTCATGCCTTTCGGTTTAAAGAATGCTGGCGCCACATATCAAAGAGCCATGAGCATCATTTTCAGAGACCACTTATGCAAGACGGTGGAGTGCTATGTTGACGATATAGCCGTTAAGAGCCGTAGCAAGGGAGACCATCTGCTGGATCTAAGGACGGTATTCGACCTAATGCGAGCGCACAATTTGAAAATGAACCCTACGAAGTCCTTTCTGGGCGTATCCAGCGGGAAGTTCTTAGGCTTCATCATCACCGCACAGGGTATCCATGTAGACCCTGAGAAGACAAAAGCAATCATGGAGATGGGTCCCCCGAGAAACCTTTACGAACTGAGAGGCCTTCAAGAGAGGCTAGCTTATATCAGAAGGTTCATTTCCAACCTCTCCGGGCGATGCCGACCATTCACGCACCTCATGAAGAAAGGAGTCTCATTCGTATGGGACGAGGAATGCCAACGTGCTTTCGACAGCATCAAAGAATATTTGTCAAATCCTCCAGTTTTGGTAGCCCCGGTCCCTGGAAAACTATTCCTGCCCTATGTGCGAGCAATAGAACACTCCCTCGGGGCTTTGCTGGCACAAAACAACGACGCAGGCCACGAGCAGGCCATATATTACCTCAGCTGAATGATGGTTGGGCCAGAGCACCGATACACCGCGGTGGAGAAGGAATGCCTCGCCCTAGTATTCGCCATTCAGAAAATACGGCATTATGTCACCGGACAAACGATACATGTGATCTCACGAGTCAACTCTCTCCGGGTCCTCATGACTAAACCAGGGGCACTCAGCTCTCGCCTCGCTACATGGGCAATATTGCTGTCCCCTTATCATATGATCTTCGTCCCACAAAAGGCAGTCAAAGGTCAAGCCCTGGCAGACTTCTTAGCATCCCACCCGGGCTCGGAGTCCTCCAGGATATATGAAGAGATCCTAGATGAGGTCGCCGACTCGCATGCAACCTCTCACGACGATATATGGCGAATGTTCTTCGACGGTGCTTCGAGGACCGGACCTAAAGGCAATATAGTCGTCGGAGTCGGGATAGTACTAATCTCTCCTTCCGGATTGGTGATTAACCGCGCTTATTCCCTCACCGAGCCCTGCTCTAACAATGTGGCCGAGTACAACGCTCTGGTCATTGGCCTCCAACTTGCAAGAGAGCTGAGGGTAGAATACCTTGAAGCATACGACGATTCCCAGCTAATCGTCAATCAGATCCGGGGCTCATACGAAGTCCGCCACGAAGACATGATCCCTTATCACCAAATAGCGATTGACATCATCTCGTCGTTCAAGGGGTTCTTCATCGAACATGTCCCCAGACTCCGAAATATCGAAGTAGATGCCTTAGCCGGTCATGCCGCTTTCCTAGAAGTTCTGAATTATGATCGCCAATCAGTGGATGTGATTGGCCACGAACTGGTCTGTCCCAAAAATAATGTACAATTCGTGGCGAGTTATTTCGCACAGATGATCGATGATGCCCCAGATTAGAGACAACCATTCATCGACTTCGTCGTCTACGACATCCTGCCCGAGAACCCAAAGGAAGCCACTTCCATCAGACGGCGTTCTCTCAGATTTTTCTACGATACAGAGACGAAAATGCTGTATCGCCGCTCCTATGACAGATTACTGCTTCGGTGTCTGTCAAATACAGAAGCCAAAGAAGCCGTACGAGAATCTCACGACGGTGTCTGCGGGGCCCATCAGCCTGGTCCTAAATTGCAAGACCGCCTTCGACGAATGGGCTACTATTGGCCCACGATGGTGGCAGATGCGATAAATTATGCTAGAAAATGCAAAGCCTGCCAAGTCCACGCGGACTTCATTCACCAACCGTCCGAGTTTCTACATCCGACAGTGGCGTCCTGGCCATTCGAAGCATGGAGAATGGATATCATCGGTCCAATCACCCCACCTTCCTCTCGAGGACATCGTTTCATACTTGCGATCACTGATTACTTCTCCAAATGGGCAGAAGCTGTCCCACTCACAGAAGTTAAGACTTCAAATGTGATCAGCTTCCTTAAGCATCACGTCATCTACCGCTTCGGACTGCCACGAAGGATCATCCATGATAATGGTCCACAGTTTGCAAGCCACGTATTCTATCGGTTCTGTGATAAGCACCGTATTCAGAATATCGTTTCGACACCATACAACCCGGCAGCGAACGGGTTGGCAGAGGCATTCAATAAAATAATCATCAAACTCCTCAAGAAGTTTGTCTCCTCCAACAAACATGACTGGAACGAGAAGCTCGGCGAATGCTTATGGGCTTATCGTACCACGGTCCGAACAGCCACCGGGAATACACTATTCTTCCTGGTATACGGGAGTGAGGCAGTCCTCCCATTGGAGACCCAGATCCCCTCACTACGTGTCGCCCTCATACATCAATTGACAACCGACGACAACCACTATCGTCGCCTACAGGAATTGGAGGCACTAGATGAAAAGCGCCTCTTAGCTCAGCAAACTGGAGCCTTCAACAAGAAGGTCAAAATCAGAACATTCCAGGTGGGCGATCTCGTCTTGGCAGTCCGGAGGCCGATGGTCATGACTCACAAGACCGCCGACAAATTCCAGCTAAAGTGGGAAGTCCCATTTATCATTGAGACAGTATTCTCCAACGGTGCTTACCGCCTCGCAAAACAAAACGGAGACTTGCTCATGTTGCCCGTCAACGACAAGTTTCTGAAGAAATATTATGTCTAAACGACATTCTCTCCAAGATCTTCGAGTCATGTACCCGCTGGTACCACTGAACTCACATCCACAACATTTTAGATTATCGAGTCATGTACCGGCTGGTGCCGCTGAACTCACCTCCACATTCCCTTCAGATTATCGAGTCATGTACCCGCTGGTGCCGCTGAACTCACACTTTCTCAATATTCTAAATTACCGAGTTATGTACCCGCTGGTGCCTCTGAACTCACATTCCGGTCACTCTTTCAGATAGTAAGTCACGTATTATTATACCTTTGAACTTTCTTCCTGGAAGAGATCCTCCCTCACGATCCACTACCCGCGCTCCCAGTGCACAAAAAGGGTAATCGATCCACAAATTTCCGAAATGGCCATGTCCTCATTACCTCTGAGTCGTTTTCACTTCCATAAAAAACAAACCGCCCCCTCGCATAGAACTCCTACGTTCTCCTACCTCTGAGTCATTCTATGTACCCCCTCTTCAATGAGCCCACTCCTGCCATGTCCTCATTACCTCTGAGTGGGAAGGCTCCGTCGAAGAAACCTTCATGCTTGCCATGTCCACATTACCTCTGAGCAAGTATGTCGGTCTCCTTTCAACCTATTATCTGTACCCACAATCGGAGTACGACAAGGATAATAGGTCCACAAATATCCTCTGTTGACTACAAATGTCCGCTATTGACCACGAATATCTTCCGTAAAGTCTTCCCTGCCATGTTCTCATTACCTCTGAGCAGGAAGATTCCACGGTAAAACCCTCATGCTTGCCATGTCCTCATAACCTTTGAGCAAGTATGTTGGTTTCCTTTCATCCCATTATCCGTATCCTAGACCAGGGTACGCCAAGGATAATAGGTCCACAAATATTCCTTTGCTAAGATTCTTAGCATAAATCTACTACCTCACCATGCCCCGGGAGTCCAGCTGCTCTACGGCATTCTTTTTCCTAACACCGTGAACATCCATGACCACTTTGCCACGGCTGTTTCGGACATCCTGTCCAAACTTGTTATCCGTATCTAAAACCAAGGTACGCCTAGGATAACAGGTCCACAAATAATCCTCCAGCAAGTCCAGCTCCACGAACACCACAAGTACAAGAAAGAGAAGATGAGTTGAAACATGGTCATTTATTCAAAATTCAAAGTGCTACATCATTTGGGATCACATCCCTTAAAAAAACAAAAAAACAAAAGAAAACAGAAAGCTGATCACTGCTCCGGGGCACATAACGCCCTGAGACGATCCATCAGCAAGGCAACCGACCGTTCAAACCTCTGGGTAGCTCGACGTTCCGCCTCTTGGGTCAGCACCGCCTCGTCCTCCAGTTGAGCATGGGCTTGCCAGTTATCCTCAAATCTCTTAAAAGCCCGCTCCAGGTTATCAGAAGATCGGGAAACCTTCTCGGCCTCCCGAACGATCGACTCCTATTCCGCACGGGCAGCCTCCAGCTCTGACTCTAAGAAGGTCAATTCCCTCTGGAGTGCGAGAATCTGCTCCTTCGTATCAGCGATTCAACGAGAAGCAGACTCTTTCCGAGCCCGACAAGCCTGAGTTCGACGACCCAGCCTGTCATACGAAGCAGAAAACTTGTCAAGGTCTCCCCGCACAACTGGCCCGGCAGTATCCCGAGCAAGCTTGATCCTATCCCGAGCAGCAACTAGGAAGCCCCGTTCCCGATCAATCGCAGCAGGCAAGCCTGCCTGCCGTATCACCAGCAATTGGGTCACAAGCTGATCAGCCTCTACCAACTTAGGCTCCAGGACTGCAGCCAACCCCATCCCGCCAGGAAGGGACTTCAAGGTTGCAATCTGGCCCCGAGCACACCGCAGAGACAGAGTAAAAGGGGTCCCCCATTCTACAGCAGCATCTACACCCCTCTTTAAGTGGCGATAGAAGCTGTCAACCACATCCTGCGTCACCTCGTCCAGAGCTTTCGAAGAAGCCGGTGTCAACGGGAGTGTAGCCGGCAACACTGAAGAAGACGTAACAGAATCTGCCGCTCCTGCCACAAGAGAAACCAGCTCCGCACGGAAGGACGCTTGAACAACGGCCAACTCCTCTTCGGCAGCCCGTAGAATTTGAATGCTCGGTAGGGTCGAGAGGTCAGTCTCCGGAGCCGTATAATCTGCGGAGGATGAGGCGGAGACCATCGCCAACTCTATTTCCATCTACCTAGAGCTAGCGGGAGGCCCCTCGACATGAGACGGCAAAGGAGAGGGAACGCTCCTTTCTCCCAGATCACGGCAGGTCGAGCCTTCCCCAAGAACATCCACGGCGGGAAGTAAAGGGTCAGGACCTGCAGGGCCAAGGCAACCATGAATCGATTTGACCTGGAGGATATGTTGATCGAGCAAATAAGCCCCCTCACTAGTCAATATCTGGCCTATCTTACCAGTGGAGGAGGGTGTAGGCCGAAGTTCGCCTGCAGCCATCGCAGCCTCTTCACCAACAGCCTCCGAGTCAGGTATAATAGACTCCTCCGCCCTGGCATCCTCGGGGGAGAATGCACCGAGATCGGCGTCGCCTTGCTGAAGTTCAGCGATCTCAGAGATGGGTCCGAGGAAACCTTCGTCACCCCGGGCCGAGACCTCAGCAACCTGGGAGCTTCCAGCCGCCGTTGAGAGAGCCCCCGCAGAAAGGACCGCGGCACACATGTCGCTAATCAAAGCAGCAAGGGCCGGATCAACTTTAGGGGTGGTAGACGATTCAGGAGAGGCCGGTTCATCGGACACCTACAAAAAAAAGTGATTAAGTCATATCTCCGAGAGAAAAGAAAACTACAACAAAGAGATGGCTCCGACTTGGTCTTACCTCCGGAATAGCGTCTGTACCTTCACCCCTCTCGGTAATAAGTAATCCACGAGACCTAACGACAGCTCTCTTCACAGAAAAGGTCGCTCTACTGTCAGAAGACTCGTGTCTGACTCGTTTACGCGAGGAACCAGACACAGCTGAAGACTGTTCTTCTCTCACTACTTCCTCTTGTGTAGTAAGCAACGAATCTTTCGTCGGTTCATCGGGTGTAGGAAGCGGTTGAACCGTTACTTCTGCACCCCCACCAAAAAGGTAGTCTTTGCTCTCATGATCATCCTCCTCCTCAGCCGACTCGGAAGGTTCTGATTCAGGAATGGGAGTCTGGAGCGCTAGTTGCTTTCTAGCCTTAGCCCCCATGGGTTTCTCCTCTAAACCGGTACCCACGATGAAACTGGTACTCGGATCGAAATTAACAGGAGGCTTGTTCGCCATAATGTGATATAAAGCAGCCACATATAAAATTTCCCTCGGCGCCTTAGCATCGGGGACCGAGAAGCTGGCCCGAGTATGATAAGCGTCATAATAATTCCACGCCCTGACACCATCAAGAACGCTACCTTCAAAGCCCAAACAAGGGTTGGGACAATCAAGGAATAACTGACTATAACCAAATTGGCGGGAAAACCTACTAGGTAGGTAAGGTTCCAAGTACACATTATCGTGGTTGTGATAAACCAGATGCGCGGGGCGGATGTTGCGCAACCAGGTGTACATATCTGGAGACAGAAAGTGAGAAGGCCCGGTACCATCGAGATGTACCTTCCTCACTTCCTCATCAGAAAAGGGAAGAACAGACACAAAAAAGTCACACCCGTCCACCCTCGCCAGCGCCTTCCGACAAGATGGCATAGTGTTGTATTCCCAAGACCGGCGATGGCATTTGAAAAGGAAAGCGTCTTCATCTGTAGCATCTTCCGCTATTCCAGGTCCCATCAAAGACTTGTAGTGCATTGCCAACCACCCCATCAAATAGTGGAAAGGCAGTTCTATGCGCTCAAAATCCAACGTCTTCTTGTGCGCTATAACCTTGGACGAAAAGGTTCCAAGACCATGGTGTGTGCTACACACCATAGCAGGAAGAAGGGCCAGTCTAACTCCAAATACCAGTTTAACGGCAGGGAGAATGAAATGACGACCGATCCTCTCGATAGAACCCGCTCCTCCCGAGACTACACAATTCCGCAGCCATATCATTAAAAATCCAGCCAGGAGCGCCTTCTTTGACATTTGTGTGGTCCCGTAGTAAAAATAGCTAAGAGAGTCAGTTTGACTCCCGAATATGTCGCTCTTGGATCGCGACTTCTTGACGCTTGACATCAGATCTCTTATCTCTCCATGCGTTCGAGGGGTTCGAGGAGTAACTTCGCCAGAAGGGTCAACTTAAAAAGATAATTAATCCAGGATGTGGTGTGGGGAGCGGTCCCCTCAGAGCTATCCACCGTTTTTATAGCCATCTGATGACAAGCACTATGGTGGCACAGCAACTCCCGATACACCGCAACAGAACCTGGGAGTCGTCGGTTCAAGTCCTCAAACTCCTCATTCGACGGGGTATACACCTCGAAAGGCTCATTCCCCCACGGAAGTTTAGAGACAGTATACATATCATGGAGAGCAAGCCCCAACTCCCCTCCGGGTGCAAAGAACGTCCCCGTTCGCCGGCTATACATCTCCAAGAGCGCCACGAACAGTGGCTTATTGATAGAAAGCCCGTGACAAGTGCCCCGAATGGCATGGTAAAGTCCCACCTCCCGCAAGAATGTTCCGTAGGTCTGCAGAACCTAAGTGGTCAACTGGGCCCACGTAGAAGTAGGGTTTATCCAGTTCGGCAATGCCAGCCTGCCAATGGGATAAGATTTCTTGTGAACAAGCCGATTCAGGAAGGTATCAGCTTGAGTGAGTGTGAAGTTGGGACCGTATACATTCATGAAAGAGCCCGGGGCCAGACCCATCATGTACCGGAGGACGGAATCCTTACCCGCATACGCTGACCACATGTTCGGGTTATAATGGATGTTGCCCATCAACATCCCTGATTGAGTAGGAGTTAAGTTACACACCATCTTTCTGTCCAGCAACACCATATTGAACCACGACAGAGGATAATGACGTTCCATGAGAGGAATATGGATTGCCACCCCATCCAAAGAAAAATCCCAGTTCTCGAAAATCTCTAATACTCTGGGATTCTTTATGATTAAAGCGTCTCCAAAAAGGAACGAAGGCTTCAGGTATTTTCCATCCAGCTTTCCAGTATTCATCATGGAACGGAGGTAATGGAGGGTCTGATTCTCGATGGCGTTCAACCTCTCCGAAGGCTCATCATCAGGGAATTGATTCAACACATGCTTAATTAAGTCGTCAAGATGCACGCCCAAGACGAATTGATTTGAACCCACCATAAGTTCCCCCGCAGGATTTATTGGCAGATTTACTGAAGATAAAGCAAAAGAAACAAATCAAAAAAAGATAGCTGAAACACAAAAAAACTACGTGGTGCTTATGCGGCTTAGCTCAGTATAGTCTCATGCGGCTCAGTTTAAAAGAGTTCATACAGGTCAGTCCGAATGAGCTTATGCGGCTCAATTTGAAAGAGCCCATGCGGTTAAGTTCGAATAAGCTTATGCGGTTCGGCTCGAAAGGAACTTATGCGGCTCAGTACGGATGAGCTTATGCGGTTCGAAAGGAGCATATGAGGATATGGTCCGATTCGAATAAGCTTATATGATTCGGCTCGAAACAGGCTTATGCGGTCCAGCGCGGATGAGCTTATGCGGTCCAGTTCAAATAATCTTATACGGTTCAGTTCGAAATAAGCTTATGCGGCTCAGTTTGAAAGAGCTCATGCGGTCCAGATGGGCTTATGCGGCCGTGATGATGAAGTAGTTATGCAAACAACTTTCATGCGGCTCAGGCCTGGGTTATATCCTATGCGGCCCGAATATGAGTCGGACACACAGCATACTTGGGAATATAGGCTCGTGCATAAAATATGCGGTGTAGCCATGGCAGTTTATATTGATGGTCCTACCAGCAATAGGCGGGTGAACGTCCGAGTGAAAAACAGGCACGCCAGCCGTCGGAGGAGCCGCCACGTTCGCCGCCGCAGTCGATGAAGACGCGGCCTTCTTGCCCTTCGCCGTCGTAGAAGATGACGCGGCCTTCTTGCCCATAGCAGCAGCAGTCTTCTTGGAAGCCATTGCCGATCGCTGATAGGAGAAGACGAAGAGGAAGTCGACAACAAGAAGTTCGAGCAAAAGAGAGAAGGTAAAGAAACCCTTAAAGAATAAACTTACTCCTACTTATAGGCGAAGGAGGCTCGAAAAATCAAATAAATGCCTCGATCCACGCACCGCCTAAAAGAATAAACCGCTTCGGTCAAAACAAAACTGACCCTTGGGATCCTCCCCCAAGAGGTGGCGAATCAAGGGCATTTAATGCAGAAGATTTACACACATGGCTAAGACACGTGGCAAAAAGTTTATGCGGTCTCATAGCTCATACGGCCAGATAAACCCATACGGCTGAATCATCTATGCGGTCAATAAAGGCCATGCTTCTTATTCAAAGTATTTCAATTTTGCAAATTAAAAACTTTGAAGGGGGTCTTGTAGAAGCATAGAAAATATCAGAACGATGATCTATGCGGCTCAGAACAGGAGAACCCCATACGGCTCATACAGGAGCAGTCCCATGCGGTTCAGAGAGACTCTTAGTCTCATGCGGCTCGGACAGGAGAGTCCATACGGCTTACATAGGGACAATCCTGCGGTTCAAAGAGTCCCCCAGCCGCATGTGGTTCAAAAGTACATACAGCTCACGGAGATATACGGCTCAACGCCACGTGTACCTACGAGACCCCTTCACACAACTGGCCATCGAGCAGTCTGCTTATTTAATGCTCTGTCATGATTTGATAGCTGACGGCTCTGACATGAAGTATCATAATGGCCCTGTCATAATAACAGACTCTTGGGAAATAGGAGAAAATCTCTGACACGATCCGAGATTGACACGTGGCTACCCCCATGCGGCTCCAGTGAAGAACAGCTTCATGCGGCTGGCAAGGATCGTCTTCCTGCGGCTCACCAAAAAGCCATCCCATGCGGCTCATAATTACTACACTTATGCGGTTCACCAAGAAGCCATCCCATGCGGCTTGCGATTACTACGCTTATGCGGCTCACCAAGCGGCTCGCAAATACTATACCTATGCGGTTCACCGAGATGCTGTCTCATGCGGTTCATGGATGTCATGCGGCTTTGGCAGAGTCCATCATTAAGACACGTGGCAGAGATTCAATGATCCTCCTGACTTGACAGCTGGTAGCAAAGATGATTATGAGATGCAAAGATTTACCAGATCCCAATGACCATATTTAACATTATCCTCACAATTAATAAGATCAAGTCATATCATTCATAATCAAGCCAATGGGACACGTGGTGAGTGATCCAAGCTACACAACCAATCATGAAGATTTAAAGCAATCATCATTAATTATTCGCAAGATTCAGTGCTATCCTCATTTATGGCCCAGATCCTTCACGCTTAAGATTAATGCTCTAGATTGATTAAGCATCAGGCTGCCGCCACTTTAAGAATGGGTAATCAGCCAAACCCTAATGATGCCCCTCTACTATTATAAATAGCAGGGTGCCATTCCCTTGCGAAAAAAAAGGAGAGAGACAAGGAGAGATATACGCTATCAGAGAGAAAAGACAACAGAGAGAGAGAAGCCAGAAGAGCAACAGAGGAGCAAGAAGAGCATTTCTTCATCAAAGCCAACCATCTTCTCACAGGAGCCAAGGCTGCATACCGATCGTTCAAGGAGTAAGGCAGGGCTGCCGTCGCCTTCCCGAGCCTCTATCGTCACCCCCAGAATCTAAAATAAACAATTATACTTATATTGCTGTACCTAGGCTTTCGTCCCTAGGCTTTCTTTGTACAAGCGAGTTTGTAACGTGAAGTAAAAGTCCGGTCCTCCGATAATTGTTCTGTTCTTTTATATTTCATGGCAAACAGGCACTTCTTAGCATAGTCGACAGCGTCGACTGCCATGGTTGGCCAATAGTATCCCATGCGTCGCAATCGATCCTGCAGCTTAGTGCAAAGTTGATGAGCCCCGCAAGTTCCGTCATGAGCTTCTCGAAGGTCTTCGGCTGCTTCTTCGTTGTACGGGCATCGAAGGAGAAGTCCATCGTAGGAACGTCGGTACAGCATTTTAGTAGCTGCATCGTAATAGAATCGAAAGGAATGCCTCCTGACCGAGACGGCTTCTTTCGGGTCCTATGAAAGAATTTCGTAGACAGCGAAGTCGTTGAACGGGAACCTCCAGTCTCAGACATTAACACTAGCACTTGTTAACATGGCATGGGACATTTGTGAGCATAGGTTGTTTTTAGGACAGACCAGGTCTCGACCAACTACCGTGACGTAGTGTTGAGTCCCGAGGGGTGCTGCCAATGAGGCTACGAGGCCAGCCAGAGCGTCAGCCTCCAGGTTTTGTAAACGAGGTATATGTTCGATGAAGAACTTGGTAAAGGTTAAAATGATGTTCAATGCAACTTCATGGTAAGGAATCAGATCTTCATGGCGAACTTCGTATTGCCCTCTGATTTGGTTAACGACGAGTTTTGAGTCGTCGTAGGCTTCCAGATGATTCACCCCCAGCTGTTGCGCCAGCTAGAGTCCCATGATGAGCGCGTTATACTCGACAACATTGTTGGAGCACGACTTCGAAAGCGAGTAGGCACGCTGGATGACCAGCTGATCGGGGGAGACTAAGACTACCCCCACTTCTGCGATGATTTGGCCTTTGGGGCCTATTCTTGAAGCGCCATCGAAAAACATCCGCCAGACGGGGCTTTCTTCGATGACGTTTGATTCTTGGACCTCATCCGGGATGTCTTCATAGAGTCTGGAGGACTCTGGGATGGATTGTGCAGCTAAAAAGTCGGCCAGAGCCTGACCCTTGACGACTTTTTGTAGAACGAACACCATTTTGTATGGCGTTAGCAGGATTGCCCATGTAGCTAGCCGGGAGTTCAATGACTCTGGCTTCGTCATGAGAACTCTGAGTGGATTAACTCGGGAGATGACATGAATTGTCTGGCCCGAGACATAATGTTGAGTCTTCTGGATGGCAAATACCAAAGCCAAACACTCTTTTTCAACGGGGTTGTACCGGTGTTCGGTCCCGATCAGTGTTCTACTGAGGTAGTAGATAGCTTGCTCATAGCCTGTATCGCTGTTCTGAGCCAGCAGAGCGCCGAGGGAATGATCTATGGTGCGGACGTAGATGAGAAATGGTTTACCGACGACGGGTGCCACCAGGACTGGCGGGCTCGTCAAGTAAGCCTTGATATTGTCGAAAGCTTTTTGGCATTCCTCTGTCCAAACGTAAGAGACTCCCTTCTTCATGAGCTGGGTGAAGGGTTAACTTTTTCTGGAAAGGTTTGCTATAAACCTCCGGATGTATGCTAGATGCCCTTGCAGGCCTCGAAGTTCTCGTAGGTTCTTCGGAGGGTCCAGTTAAGGATGGCTTTGGCCTTCTCGGGATCGACATGAATGGCTTTCGCCGTGATAATGAAGCCCAAGAACTTTCTGCTAAAAACCCCTGGGAAGGATTTAGCGGTGTTCAGCTTGAGTTGATTGTTTGCAAAAACAAAAGTGTTCTTTATTTCACAAACTTTGTAAGAAGATTACAATTGAATTCTGGGAAAGTACAACTATAGGAATTCGATTTGAAGACGATTGCTTTATCCCTTGGACGATGTGAACTTTGAAGACGGTAGCCTCTGAAGAATGGAGCAGCACTTTGGCAAGAACACTTGATCTCTGGTGATGATCTTGAATGATCTGATGTTGATAATGAAGGACTTGAAACTCTATTTATAGAGTTCTGGAAAATAACTAATTAGTAGTTATTTCTGGATTGCGCAGGTTGGATTGTGCATGCACTGGACTGCGCAGACTACCAGTTGCGCTAACAATTACTCGATCGTGGGCCAACTGTATGAGACGTGTGGCATTGTTTGATTGAAATACACATGGTCGTGTACAGACGGTTGCCACGTGGTGAGCAATTGATGGCTTGTAGGCCACGTGTAAAATGTTAGTTATCTTGATGGATTGTGCTGTTTAAACTGCGCTAGCTTCAAACTGCACTAGCTTCAGATTACGTTGGCTGTACAGCTGTCCTCAAATGCGACACGGCTCGAGAAACGAACAGACTCTTCGCTTTTCGTGCTGTCAGTTGTCAGAAGATCTGATTTTCTGTCAGATAATGATGACATTACCACGTCAGCTAGCGCGCTCGAATGGGTGCACAGTTCAGCTTGCGCAGTTGAATTGTTGTGCAATCTGTCTCCTGCGCAGTTCATTTGAAGGTTGCACAATTTGATTTTCATTGCTTTTTTGATGGATACAACTTGATTTTTAGGACCTACAAGACCCCCTTCAAAGTTTTCGAAATTTAAAAATATTCAAAGTTTCAAAATACTTTGAATTTCGAATTTAAAATCAAGTTACGCAAGTGGCGCTTTGACGGCGTGTTTGGAGGAATCAGCTCTTAATTTTTTGGCACAATCTGAGGTGACTGTTACTTTTGAAAAACTATAAATAGTTTTCATTCTTCTTTTTTTCATTCTTTACTTGTTTTCAACTGTTCTCAAGATACAAGAGCTTATCTTCTCCGACTACTTCTCTTTCTCTCGACGATAGTGATGGCTCCTAAGCGAACTGCCACCGAGAAGGGCAAGGCCCCCGTCGAGCCTTCGACTCGGGTTGCGCCCCGAATCTCTCGCCATGAAGTTGGCCATCCAGCACTGCAAGGTAGATGTAGAACTCGATTAAAACCTTTTTTAGGGTTCTTGACATTTTTGAACCTTCATACCTCTCTTTTTAGAGAATTGATGGTATTGCGCCACCCTGTTTAGGGTTTTGGTTGCACACACACAATAGTTTTCATTTTTATGAAAACTATATTCTTGCACAATCGGTTGAAAAGCGCTGGCTGATGTTCGACGCAATCTATCGATTTGTGCAAGTCTGTTGAACCAGCGCAAACTGATGCCTTGCGCAAGCAGGTTAGCGCAATCTGATGTCTTGCGCAAGTGGATGTGTTGGCACAAATGGATATTTTACGCATGTAGGCTGCATTGGCACAATCTAATGCTTTTCACATAGCGCAATCTGACACTGCGTAATTTGCTGATCTTTTGAACAGACTCTTTGATTTTGTATGTACTGAATTTTGTCTTTTTGTTTGATGTAGTTAACCTCAGAGAAGACCCCAATTATGAGGTCTTTGCAGGGACTTTGGCTGAACCTGAATTTAAGGAGGATCTTTTCCATGTGACATTTCCTCAGTAAGCCCTGCCGTCGTCTTGACAAGCCATCTTAACAGCACAAGACAATAAAATATTGCTGAGTCTGATGAACGGGCAGCCTCTGCAAACTACTGATGCCGTTATTCATAAGAAGCCGTTGTTCCTGTTCGGTAAGACTCTTGACAAGAGTTCTCAGCCCAGACCTCGAGTTGAACAAAGACTTTTTCAAAGAGGCGAGAAAAGGATACTTCTACCGGAGATTTCCAGATGCCTTCCCCTATCTCGCTATGCTTTTGCGGGCTACCCCAGAAGGATGGAATGGGATATAAATCCTCTTCAGCAAGCCCGAACGGGGATTATTTATGTGAAAAAGGGGCCAAAAAACAAGGACATGTTCTACAGTTCCTCTGAGCGTCACAGCTCCCTACTCAGAGGATTAAAACCCGGCTGTATTCCACCGGAAAACTCCTCCCTGCTGCTACCAGTCGGAACGTCGATATTCGCAAATGAGTTTACGAAGGTTGAGGGAAGATATCCAGACCAAGATATCCGATTGACAGGTCTTGTTAATCCGGATAACAAGAGATGGAACTGTATAGCCAATTGGATATTTGCTCAATTCGAAAAGAAGCTCAAGGAGATTGAGCTTTACCAAGCGGTGTACTCTACCGTTTACGGCTTCCACCCCAATCCTCACCTATTCCTTGCATTGGCAGAGAGGTATAACTACAGAACAGGGACTTTTATGACGCCCTGTGGAGAGATCGGATTGGCTCTTCACGAGATAAAGTACATCTCGAGCCTGCCAATGGGGAATATCCCTTATGAGGAATTTGTCCCAACCAACGACGAGTTGGACAAACTTCGTCACGAGAATGCTGACATGGTGGCCGTCTTTGAAGAGCTGTTGTGCCACTACAAGATCTGTTCCTTATATTACAAGAGTGGTTCATCAGGCACCTGCTACTCGACGAAATGGTTGCCATATCTCTTTCTCAACCACATTATGGAGAAGAAGGCCAAGGAGCACGATAATTGCAAACCCAACTTCTTCAAACCACTTAGCTGCAGCGAAGTGATAGGGTTGATGGAGGAGAACAAGGAGATGGATATCAAGATCGATGATGATCTTCAATATCCTTCTTTCAAGACAGGAGACATTATTGAAAGTTTAATGAGGATGGGCTATAGGCCCATGTCAAAGGAAGCCCAGCTGGCGGGTTTTCTTACCTACTGGCTTCGACGATTCGTCGTCCCTGGAGCCAGCGCCGTCGATCGCTTTCATCGAGGCATACTATTTGTTGCCGTCCGCTTAGTCTTCGGCTACCGGATGGATCTATTGTCAGCGATGACTTGCAGAATGAATACTGGTCTCCGCCTTTTTGTCGATTCGATGCTTAAAGGAAAAGGCGAGAAAGGAAGCTTTCCTCAGCTAGAGCTACCATACACATATCTATTCAGATGGCTGCTTCTGCACTATCCTACCCTGATGAATCTCGATATGGGAGCGGTAAGCGGCAACTTTTTGAGGAGATTCTCCAAAAGCAAGTGGATATACACCAGTTTAAGAGATTGCAGACGCGCTCTGAATCTCGGAAAGGGATGGAACTTCTATTGTGTTCCCCCTCCAGCTGGCTACGAGCACATGTCTTCAAATCTGGTCGACTCTGGGAGGCAGCCGTTGGGTCATGCAACTTTTGATTGGCTGAGGACAATCCGGCCGTCACACCTGGCCTACAGATTTGAAGACGAATGTTATTTGGAGCCCTATCTTCCCAGCCGTTTTGCGTGCCAATTCGGCTATGACCACTTTCCTGTAGGCAACGCCATCACGTGCCTACAAGGAAAAGGTTATATGATCGATGGAGCTCGGGCTTGGGCTTACTATAATGCTCGAGACATAAGAACAACATTTTCGATGCCGATGAAGAGCGATCATGGTCCTCGGATAATGTATACTTATTCAATTTTCTATACATCAGCGAATACCTTTTCCGAGAACTTCAGTCTCACAGACAGCTTTGCGACAGCGGCCCGATTAAAGAAGGGAGCATCTATTATGTCAGCTCCTGGCAATGATGAAGAGCGTGAGCCGGCCGATGCACCGTTGGAAGCTTCGAGGGAAGCCAACTTCCCTGAAGAAGTCAACGAGCCACTGCGCGTCTCCTTGAAGGTTGTCAGATCTCCGGCCAAGGAGAAGAAGAGGAAGATAGAAAAACCTTCTTCTCCAGTCGCTAAGAAGAAGCTTGTCTTGGAATCATCGGAAAGGGTTACTACCCGGTTGTAATCTCGGCAGCAGGCTGAGTCGACTCAGAGAGAGGAAGCGACGACTCCAACCTCTCTTCAAAGACAAGTAGATGTTGTAGATGTAGAGAGTCCGGAGAGACCTCTACGCAGAAAGAAGATAGTTGTCAGAAGGAAAGTGGCCAGTCCTCCAAGACCTATCCTGTCATCGGTCGTGGCTAGTGCTGTCGCCGAAATCACAATGTCGTCTCCTACACCTGTCCCTGAGCCTAGACAAGAAGCTTTCAATCCAGATAGGAGGGATGAGGTTGTAGAGACCAGGGATGAAGTCATGGAGAAAGAGGATGAAGTGTTGTGATCGCCTACACTTGTAGTGGAAACTACCCAGCTTCCAGCTACACCGAGAACACTTCGTGATGAAGAAGATCAATTAATGATCGATGCTCTGAATGACTGCGACTTCGGCCTCCATGATGATATAGATCCGGTCGTCGCAACTGATAATGAAGAAGCACCAGAAGAAAGTACAAGTAATGAAGATACATCAACAGAGGCTAGGGGTGAGCATTCGGTTTATTCAGTTTAAACCGAACCGAATAACCCAAAACCGAATTAGACCGAAACCGAATAAGAAAAACCGAAACCGAACCGAATTGGCCCAAAACCGAATCAAACCGAACCGAATTAAATCGGTTCGGTTTTCGGTTTATTCAGTTTATTGATATTTTTTTGAACTTTTTTGTTAATATATATAGTAACTAAATATACATAGACATATTTAGTATATACCTATATATATTTAGTATATACCTATATATATTAATACTTATATATATAGTACACACACACACACATATATAAATAAATTAATTAAATTTTCTTATTCGGTTTTCGGTTTTGGACCGAAACCGAAATCCAAAACCGAAACCGAAACCGAATAAGAAAATTTAGTATTTTCAAAACCGAACCAAATTTTTTTAAAACCGAACCGAACCGAACCTCTTATTCGGTTCAGTTCGGTTCGGTTCGGTTTTCGGTCCAAAACCGAATAATGCTCACCCCTAACAGAGGCTGTTGATGATACTCTGAATCCAGAAGAGGATGCTAATATACATGTATCCCCAGAGAAGAATGCGGTCAAGGAAGTAGCACCTGAGGAAGTTACTGTTGCTGATCCCAAAGGTATTGAATGATATTATCAATCTTCTTTTCATAGATTAAATGGCTGACATCTAAAATTTTATCCATGCAGAAATTGAATCTTCTCCAATTCCTCCCATATGCACTGATATAGTGCCAATAAAGGCGATAGCCAGCAGTAGTCGACATTTTTCGGGCGGCTCCGAAGCGGGTAGTAGCCAGACAGTAATGTCTGAAGCTACTTCTGCGAGGTTGCAACCCGTGTCAGCAGATGACAAACTTGTCACTGGACCCAGCAATGGTAAGATTGCTCTTACTTTTGATCCTTCTCAATAGTTGCTAATGACAGCCAACTGATGGTGTTTGTTTGATTTCGCAGAGGAACATCTGAGAGGGGCGACTAGCTCTACCATGGCTCCTTTGTCCAAAAAGACCTCCATTCACGTGCAAGAAGCTGAACGTCCATCTGTACAGGCACCTGCTGCTTCGACGTCCATGGGAGTAGCTGCTACACCTGGTGCCATAGCTACTAACAGATTCATAATCGGTTCCTTCACCAACCTTTTCTTCAATTCACTAGGACCCTTAGTAGAAAGGGTAATGTGGAAAGATGATGTTGGTTTCATAACTGTTAGGGGTCCAACCTCTTATCTGATCGCTGCCATCCGGAGTCAAGGTGATGAAGCGCAAGCTGCTTACCTTGAACACATACTGGATGAGCTGGAAGAATCAGTTAAGATCTATAACGATCTCAATCGGAGAGAAGTGGAATCCTTGGTACATGCTTAGTTTGAGAGGATGTCTCAAGAAGCTGCAGTTGCGAAAGTTGATTTCCAGATTTTCTTGGACATTTTCGCTGCCAAGTCTTCAGAGTATAACTCTCAAATAGAGATAAAAGCATCTGCTGCTGAGGAGAAGGAAAAGAAAGTTGCTGAGCTAAAAGCAGAATCTGCCCGTCTTTAAGAAGAGTTGAGACTTGTTCAACTTGCTCTGGAAGATGAGGCCACACAACATCAAGCTACAGTTCAGCAACTGGACGCCCTGACCCAGGAAAGAAATGAGTATGTCACAACTCATCAAGCTGAAATCTCCCGCAGACTAGTAACCTTGCCGACTTTTGATGATAAGTCTGGAATGGAGGAAGCTAGGAGGCGGATGATGGATTCTCGGGAGGAGCGACTTCAAACTTTAAGGCAGCAGATGGCTAGTTTGATGACCCCACCAGCTGAATAGAAAGAATTTTTGTATCTTCTGTTTTGTGACATGTCATTTTGTAATGCCTTTTAATTTTGATCAATAAAAAGACATTCTCTTTTTGGCTCTATTATTTATTGCATATTTCATTTGGATATAAATAATAGCGATAGAAAATATATTCAGAGGTCCGAGACATGATATATTTCTTGATTTAGAAAATAATTATATTCATTATATCTGCTCAGAGGTAATGTGGACATGGTAGAATATAATTTATTGAATATCATTATTTCAGTAGACAACTTAATCAAAGATAACAAATACATGACAAGTTGCTGATGTGAACGAAATGGATGAATCGTCAAAATGTGTAAACGAAATAAATTGTCATGATGAACGGATGGACCGTCAAATGAATGGAATGAACGGATGAACCGTCAGATAGATAAAATGAATGGGCGAACCATCAAATGAATGTAATGAACGGGTGAACCGTCGGATGAATATAATGAACGGGCGAGCCGTCGGATGAATGTAATGAACGGGCGAGCCGTCAGATGAATGCAATGAACGGGCGAGCCGTTGGATGAATGTAATGAACGGGCGAGCCGTCGGATGAATGTAATGAACGGGCGAACCGTCGGATGAATGTATCGCTTCGTTGTCTCACGAATCTCTGTCTATAAGTAGAACAAAAAATCAGATGGAATGATCACTTTCACTTTTCAACACAAAGATGTCGTCTGGAGATGCATCCAAGAAGACTGAGATCGTCCCGAAGGTTGAAGCGGTTACTGAAGAACGTCTAGTCGAGCCGGCCCAGCCAAAGCAGACAGATGCAGGCGAAGGTTCGTCTGCATCCAAACCACCAAGGGACATCTTGGACTTCCTTCTTAAACCAGGGACGACAGAGGAAGAAGAGGCCATGAGGATGGCTGCTTGTAAATTCCTGGTGGATTCGAGCAAAGATGTTTTCGGCTCTTTTGTTGATTATGTTTTTGAAAAGGATGACAGTGGTCCTCGTCCTGTCTATAAAAAGGACGATAGTGATTCTCGTCCTTGATATTATGTAACGTCATTCATGGTGAAATAAAATCAAACTTTATTTATGAACTGTCTGATCATATTTACATGAAATCCTTGTTACATTCATACATAGTATTTTTTTTAGAAATTTGCCATTGATGGGCATCACTGCAACTCGACCGTCTAGCTCTGAGAGTTGATAGGCTCCATTTGAAAAGACTTTGCTCACAATGTAAGGCCCTTCCCATTTTGCATCGAACTTTCCCTTACTCATGTGAGTCACAGTCATGGGACGTATGACGGTTAGAACTAGTTCTCCTTTCTAAAAAGCTCGATCTGACCTTAACTTTGCGATTGAAGGTCTTTGAGATGTGGGCTTGGTATAGCTCAATATGCTATTGAGCCAGTAACCTTTTGTAGCACCCAGTTTCCCAAATAAGGGTAATTTTAAAATTTTGTATTTATAATTATTTTAATAATGATATTTAATTCATGATATAATTTTTGGTAATTTTAAATTATTTTAACATTATTTAAATCAATGACTTGTGGTTTTGACGTTTTGCTAGTGAAACCCTAGAGACTGTTTGACCTAGAGCCTAACCATGTGATTATGATATTTTAATGTCATTTTTGGCCTAAGAATTTTTTTGCATTTGACCTCTTTGAATTATTTTGATATTATTTTATTATTTATGATATTGTTTTGGGATTATTTGAGTCGGGTTCGAATTTCATCTCAATCTGACTTATAACGGGGACCCGGGGGTAGTTTGACTCTAGTGGGACCCACACACTAGTTAGGCATGGCCCACATGATATTAATTTTAGTCCATATGATAGAAATATTTTAGTTAGAGGTTAGACTAATTATTATGGATAAGGTTAGTGTGATTAGAGACTTTAGAATGACTAATTTAGCCCCAACCAATTAGCCCTTTCCTAATACTCATAGAATAGGTTAGTAGGGGCTTTTGGACTTTTCCTAATAGGACAAAACCACCTTTATGGCCAGCCACAATAAGGATAGGGTTGAGCCTCCCATTTGTCATTATCCATCTATTTTTCTTTCTTGTTCTTCCCCAAATTCCAAGAGAGCAATCCCTAGCAATTTCTCCACCAAATCCTTCCATTTCACCACCAAATCTTCTTCTTTCCTTCTCCATTCTAGCCAAGGAGGAAGCTACCCAAGTTTGGGAGGATTCGGAGCTCGTTCGTGTCCTTTTGGAATCTCTACGTGTCGGTGTCGCTCCGGGAAGGTTTTTCTTCGATTCGATCTACTGGGAGGTATAAATCCCTTCTTCTTTTCATTTTTTCATGCATATAGGTCTATTTTGAACCCATAGGAATGACCCCCATGGTTGTATCTCCATTTGTGTCCATTTTGTTTCCATTTGGAGGTCATAGGAGTGTCCTTTGTGTTGTGGATGTGTTCATGTTACATATATAGATTTATATATATATATATATATTGTAATGAGAGTGTATCCATATTTATATATGTAATAAATGGTTCATGATGATTATATAATCAAGTTTGTGAATGTGGTTCCTGTTATTGTTATTGCTATTATTGTTGTGGATAATTAGGATATATATTGTGTATTCTTTTGGCTCAAACTATCTAAATCCGTCATAATTTTTATCCACGTTTTTAATTTCAGCCCTAACTTAGAAATGTCATAACTTCTAGCTCAAAGCTCGGTTTAATCTCCCGTTTTTTTAAAAGAAGCGTAATGAAGTTAGCTTTCCAAAAACATATATTAATAGGCCTAATTCTTTCTGTAACTTTCTGGAGAATTATTTGAGTGTCAGCTGTATGAAAGACAAACGCATTCTCGGTGTTTTCGTGATTCCGGGAGTTTTCGGAAACGAAAATGCGATCCGTTTGAAGTTTTGGAAAGCTAACACATAGATATATAACATACTTTAATCCTAAATTTTAATTCATGCTGAGATGGTACAGTATTGATTATTAGTAGGAGTTACTATTCGGCATATGTATTTTGTGCACCCTTGTGTGTAATATTATGTTCTATTTGATTTTAACCCATGTTAATGTATATACATTATGTAACTAAATAGAGAATACACGCATGATTAAATGGTTAAATAAATGATGTATGAGGTATAAGTATTCTATCTAATGTAAGCATGTATAAGTATGGCTTGTAATGAATATGTAGGTTCCATAGTATGTAATGTATGGTACATATAGTAGTACAAGAGAATAAATAAATGATGAATGAATGAAAGCATGAATGTAATGTAATAATAGATGTAATGTATGAAATATACAAGTTAATAAGATGTGATGTTCTATGTTAACACAAATCCTATATTACCTCATGTATCCTCTTACACTATGTTGACACTATCACACTTGACACATTGTTCACTTACACTTTGACACTCTTTGATATATATACACTATGTATGCCCATTTAACCCTCACTTGCCCCTTTACCATGTTCACATACACATACATAGCCTCTTAAATAAGTATTTATGAATATAGTTAACTTAGCTATGTATGTATAATATATATATGTTAGCATATTGTGTTGTAATATATATAAGTTTATATATCCATTTGAAATGCCATGGTTATAGACCTAATGTTGAATACTAATATATGCATGTGTAGACATATATAGCTTAAAGTAATAGATTACCTAGTGTATATCCAATGTGAATTCTTGCCTATTTGAGTATTGAATAATTGCATGCTCTATAGAGTCGGGTGTATGTTGGCTTGTATAGCCTTGTATTGATGTGTGCTTGCTAGGATAGTCCTGGTTAGGCCTAGTAAGACTTGCTGGGTTAGGACATGACCTAGTTTGACCTAGTTTAACTAGTACAGTTGACCAGAGTTGACCAAGGGTTGACTTTGGCCTAGTTTGACCTAGATTCATGTAGAATGTATTATAGTGCTTTATATTACCCTTCTGGACATGTTGTGACTTGTGCTGTTCTAATTAGGAGCCAGACACCTCTCCTCGGACAGTATCTTTACCTTGGACATTCAGATATCAGGCGAGTACATTCTCTGATCATTTCATATCCTGCTTAGAATTATATTCCTGCTTTAGATTACTATACTTGATGCTGTCACGACATTATCACGGATTAGTACTATACGAATCTCTTCATGCGATGTTATCCCCCTCGGAAGCATCGGGTACATTGTGTCATGTGCGTTTCACTTTCATCATGTACTCCTGTGCTTTCACCATACATGTACACTCTTGTGAATTTTGTACTCTCATGTTCACAGAGCCTTCATGTATACTATCATGTGCACCCTTTTAAGGGCCCCATGTGATATCATGTGCAATAATATAACCTGTTTAGATCCTTGTGTATTGATTGGGGAAACGGGAGAGTGCTAGTAGTCATGTGAACAATTCCATAGTAGTGTAGATCATGTACAACTCTTTAGTGTAGATCATGTACAAATCTGTCCCGTTCACATGTGCTATCTTGTACTCTACATCACTAGCCACTGTTAGTTCTCTATTTATAGTAGATATTTCTATTACAGTTCTCTCTTCCTATTTACATACTGTATTTCTTCAGATCTTGTATCTTACTTTACTGCATGATTATATTTTCTAACCTGCTATGATTTGTTGAAATGTATTGTGCTCGCTCCTGTCCTGACTGGACCTGTTGATAAATTTTACAGATAGCCTGGGATTGCCTGCTAGCCTAGAGGAGACACAATAGAGGTTGTTTAGATAGTTATTTCATTTTGTCTGGAGTTGTATTTACTTGTTGATTACTGTATTTGAGTTTTAAGATGTATTTCTGGGATTATGTATCTTAGACACTTAGACTTCTATCTCCTGTATCTCTTTTGGATTTCCTGTTTATCTATCTTTATCATTCTACCTTAGATTGTGATTGAGTTGTACCTCTGTGTTGGCCTCCTTATGGAGAGTATTCATATTATGCTAGTTATAGTTCATGACCTAGAACAACGTTCTACCGCCGACACTGCGGCGTAAGCTGGACGTTGTTACGTACTCGTACCCTCACGGTGGGTGCGGGTCGTAACACGTTTTTAGTGGTGGCCCATGCAGGTCGAGTTTATGTAGTGGTATTCAAACTTGAGTACCACTACAGCCTGCAGTAGGATTAGGATATATTTTGAAGGTACTCAATCACAGTTAGGAACCCTTGAGAGATTCCTGGGACGACCCTTGAGAATCTTATTTTAACTTCGATTTGAAAACTCTCTTTTTCCTTGATTGTTTTATCTTTATTTTCTGTTGTTGAATTTGATGGATTATTGTTGAATTTGGGTTTGTATTTATTGATTTTGATGGAAGATTGTTGAATTTTGAATCTTGACGATTAGCTGTAGCATCCGAGTTTGTATTTATATGATTGAAGGATTTTATTCATTTTTGAGTTTGATGTTCGTTGATAAATTTGATTTGATTTTTGGGTATTCATTGTTGATTTAATTTAATTTTTGGCAAGATAAAATTATATGGGCTAGGTCATCTATGTTATGGAATCTAGTCTTCTATAGTCACATTAGCCAGCATGGTGAGGACATATAGTCTGACTCTGGATATATTTCTCGGGTGTGGGAATTTAAGGTTTTTGCAGCCAAGCTAGCGGCACCGCGAAAATGTTAAATACCATGATTCTAGAGATATGTGCATAAGTCAAGGGCTCTGTGATTATCGTAGCCTTGCTTACTAGTATGACGAGGATTTAGAGTACCATGATTTGGGATAGACGCATATGATTATCAGATTGCACCTTAAATATTTTTGAACATGTTTTCTCTACTTTTGTTCAGTCATTCAAAAAAAAAGAATTATTATTTATTTGTTTGTCTAGTTCCTATTATTTAACTTAAGAGTATGTTTAGTTGTTTTTTTAAACCTTGTGTAATTTCTTGCTATGAGTTTTTCATAATACAATGAATCGATGATTTTGCTAGACTTTATCTTGAGTTTGATATTTTAACTCTGGATTTCAAAACGGTTCCTTCTTTAAACAGATAAGCAGAACCGATTTTATCGTTATTTCTTTCTTGCTATTATCCTTGTATTAAATAATAGTGATAATAAAACTGTCTTGATTTCGTCAATTACTTACTTTACAATTTTGGTAGGAATTTAAATGTTAGTCTTAACGTAGAATTAAATTTTTTATTTTGGGACATGAGAATATGTATATGAATATATATATATATAACAGACACTTTGCCTAACACATATGCATGCTACGCTTGATTTCCAACCTATCTAAATAAATATTAATATGTTGTTGATGTTAATTTCCAACCCCAATATTCCTGGTTTTCTGTTTTTCCCAATTTAAAGTCGTAATTCAAATATAGGTTACATGTTGATAGTTTTGTTTACATAACTGCACATGTATGATATCTGCAGGGTTTCAATTTTTAGAGAAATTGGTTAAGTTATGTTAAATTGTCCAATCTGAGACTGCATGCATATTAACCCTTAATGTTGAATTCCAAATGTTAGTTCAAGTTGCTGTTCCATCTTTATGAAATATTTAGAGCTGTGTACATTGTTGTAAGTAGGAATATAAATTTAGGTTTCATATTCTTACATGTTAGTTTGTGATAAGCATTGAGTTGGTTTTTAATGTTCAAATTTCTCCAAAATCCTAAAAACTAGTTACATGTTAACATTTTTACATTAATTTCCATGTTAGTTCGATTTCAGATTTAACATGTAATATTGAACTGTATGCGTAGATAAATGTGTGGATAGTATGTTAGGGTTTCATTTATGTCATGTTAGGTTAAATTGGGAGCGTTGAGATCGGTTGTGATGTTTCAAAACCCTAAAATTCGAGACTGCATTATGTTAATATTTTACTGCTTTAAATGTTAGCTTATTTTCAGATTTTTTTGTGTGTAAATGCTGAACTAAAACCTGGTTTAACTTTTTAATACTAAGCTATAACCCTGTACAAGGACACACACACACACCCTAACTTAGTATACACTGTCATGTAACCAAACCCTTCCCCTCTATGTTATGATTGTATATCTAGATAGATATATATAGAGCTTAGGCATACATGTTATAATATATATAAATACATAACTAAGTCTCTACCTTTTATATATATATGGTTAGCTATGCATGTTATGATTAAATAGGTTGCGTGTCGCGTATTGCGGATTGTTTAACCAATATGCTATGATTAGTGTAACTTGATAGCTGTTGTTTTGGAACCCAAATCCTCGTATACACTTTCATGTATATTCACGTACACACACGCCTACTATCTAACCATATGAACACGTCCCCATACACACAATGCTAGCTTTTCCCTTTCTAACGCTCTCTCTCTCTCTCTCTCTCTATATATATATATATATATATATATATATATATATATATATATATATATATATATATATATATATATATATATATATATTGTGATTGGATTTTAATGCAAGTGATTTTTAATTCCTTAATTTTTGAATTTGATTTTTTGTACCTTTTTTTTTAAATAATTGGTAGTTGCCTTTATTTTATTTTGATAATGACCAATTTTTATATAGGATGGTAGACAGCCCTACAACCTTGATGATTGTTGTTCCCTTACCTTCCCAATTAAGACACCCTAGATTGTTTGTGTGTTGATACCATAGTACTGTTTTGACCTAGAATGACTAGTGAACCTAGGTGAGACTTCCAACTGCTAGGGTATGCCCTGACCTTGTATACTATTCCTTCAAATTGCATGATTTAGATAAAAAAAAATTTAGACCTTAATTGTTGGAAAATAGGGACGTCACTCCATTAGTATCAGTTGTAGATATATATGGGTTAGTCCTTGATGTGGGAATGTGTGTCTATAAACATGTAGCTTAGGAAATTTAGGAGAGATTATAGTATCAGCCTTGATAGGATGTACTAGTCTTTTGGTGAGTATAAATGTGTTATGAGAGATAGGGGCCTATATGTCTTAGTAATGCATCATTCCTATGGTAATAGAATGTATTAATAGATGGTTAATAGGAAGATAATAGTTTGAGCATACCTATTGTAGAAGCATGGAAAATACTAAAGAAATTGACTCATGCGGCTAAGAAAGACCCATGCGGCTCAGAAAACGCATGCGGCTCAGGGAGTCATGCGGCATAAGGAGCTATGCGGCCGGAGGCATTCTATGCGGCTCAGAAGACACGTGGCGTGACAATGCTCCCCTCCGATCCATGCTGCATTAAGTGCTTTGACGGCTGACCCCTCTGAAAAGTTGACAGACCTGACACCAAAGCAGGTAATTATGACTCTGTCATGATGATGAATCTCTAGGGAAGAGAAAGAAATCTCTGACATGATCCCCCGAGAACAACAAAATGCCACGTGGCCCTGCCACGTGGGTGTGCTTATGCGGCTCGAAGTGAAGACTTTCCATGCGGTTCAGAGTGAAGCTAGCCTATGCGGCACGAATGGAATCATCCCTATGCGGCTGAAGAAGATCATGCCCATGCGGCTCAAGCAGACACACCATTATGCGGTTCATGCGGCTCATCATATGGTTCAGAAACCTGAAGGAGGGGGCCACTGCCCAGACAGTCCTGACACGTGTCCCAATTCTTATGCGGCCCAAAATTCATGCGGCCCAAATCTCATGCGGCCCAATCTGCATGCGGTTCCAGTCTCACCATTGGCTCTCAGGACACGTGTCCTCAGCCGATCAGTCTCCCAGAATTATGGAAATCCAAGATCGGGTCGAATCCCAATGATCTGGGGCACGTGGCAGGAGAATAAATTTGATTTATTCGCAGATATGAGAGAATCATTATAAGGAAGATTTATGCCAATCAGCATTGATTGCTAATGGGGATTTGGTGTAATCTACCTTTAATGGTTCTGATTCGTCACAATCCGAAACGAACGGCCTGGATTGATCAATTCCCAAGCCGCCGCCATCCCCAAGAGCTAATCATTGGCAACCCTAGCGATCCCATCCCACTATTATAAATAGCAAGGTGCCATTCCCTTGTAGCATAGAGATAGAGAGATATACAAAAAGAAACCAGAGAAGAATACGTATACACAGAGAGACTTCCCCCATAGTCAGGGAGAGAATATACACAGAGAGAGAGAAGCCAGGAGAGCAATCAGAGAGAGCAAAAAGGCGTTTCTTCGTCAACGACCAAGCAGATCTTTCCCGAGTCAAGGCTGCGTACCGATCGTCCAAGGAGTAAGGCAGAGCGGCCGTCGCTTTCCCGAGCCTCTATCGTCACCCCCCAGAATCTAAAATAAACAATCATACTTAGACTGCTGTACCTAGGTTTTCGTCCCTAGGCTTTCTTTGTACGAGCGAGTTTGTATTGTGAGTCTAAGTTCAGTCCTTCGATAATTGTTATGTACTTTTACAATCAATGGCAAACACGATGGCTACTCTGCTGGGGACTAACTTCTCCATGGCTGAGGAGTTGGTGACGCAATCGGACGCAGCCAAACTTGGCTCTACACAACAGAAGATGGTCGTACGCTTCGACCAACAGGCGTTCGAAGAGATGCTCTCTGAAGGTGGCACTGGCCCGGTCCAGAAGTGCACCCGCACCATAAAGGCTCGCAAAGAGTGGAGGCCAAAATCATTTGCTCCCCCGCAAGCCCTTGATGGGGTGCTCTCTATTGCTCAAGATGGCGAGAAAGACTCCCCTGCGGCCCCACTTCAGACCGTAGACAACTCTGCTGTCCCCAAGTTCGGCAGAAGAAAACACTATGATGCTGGACTTGCAGGGGCAAAGAGGAACTCTACGCGGTCCGAGCCGCAGAAGAGTATTAGCCGCAGGGAGAAAGCCCATGCGGCTGCAACTGCCGACCGCATAAAGAAAACTCATGCGGCCACATCTGTCAGCCGCATAACTTATGCGGCTACAGTTGCCAACCGCACGGATGAGACTCATGCGGCTACTAAAGTCAATCGCTTGCAGAAAACTATGCGGCCACAGATGCCAACCGTATACGGTCAGCCTGCACGGTCGTGACTCCTAACCGCATAAAGACTTATCCTACAACAAAAGACAGCCGCATGCAGACAGCCTGCACGGTACCCAATGCTAGCCGCATAGCATCCGTCCCATGCTTCTCTCGATCAGTCTTCGACTGGCTCTCATGCGGTCCCGACTCTGATCATTATCTGGATGATAATCCAGACTCTGTGGTATTCGACTTAGACTCCTCCTATTACGCACCCACAAGTGCTAAAAGGAGGAAGTCTAGGGCAGCGCGGGCTCATCAAGTCCAGATGACTGCCCCAACCTCTGACTATAGGGGCATCCCGCTGATTATCACGTGGGCCTCTGATGGAAATTTGTATAAGACCACTCAAGTCCAGCCCCCGGCGACAAACAGACAAAGTGGTTCCTCTGACCTGCGTGAGGTTATCCTCCACAAACGCAAGGAAAGAGAAAGAGCTTCGAGGTATAAAGAGCCCTCACACGGGCATCAATGCACCCAGATCATCGTCAACTGCTGCTGCAGCAACGCGACGGTGACGGAAGACCGGCCATCCGTCTTCCAAAGACTACATCACCCGAGCTCAGAAGACGAGACCTCCTGTTGTCTCCTGCAAATCCGCGCAGAAAGTTCTCGCCAAGGGAAGAGGGAAGAAAACGAGTATATCCAGCCCAAAGGTGTCAACTACTACAGCTAAGAAACCGTCGTCTAAAGGGATATTCTCCACTGGAGTATTTCAACACACCCGTTCGAAGACAAAAACTGCTGCAGTAGGAAGATCGTCGTCTGCAACATTGGGGGTCGTCGGAACTGGGGGTAGCACTCCTCCAAACATCCACGATAATCCGACATTCCAGGAATACGGACTGGAGGAAGCAAATCCTCCGACGGATACAACAGATACCGACGTCCCCAAGGACATCCTAGACGAAGCAAGCTCCGAAGCCGGGGGTAGTGTTCCTTCCGAGTCTGAACCTGAAGAGAACATCCCCACATATCCTGATGATTTCTCAGTGCACGGGTACGACTCGGAGGGTACATCCTCCACTACTCCTTCCGTCACTCCTTATGTGAAGACGGTGTTCATGACAGACAGCAATCAAGGTGGTTCCGGTGATCGCCAGCGCATCGACACTTTGGAGGCCATATTGCACGCCTTGGTCAAATCTGTAGACGAGATCAAAGCAGCGCTTCCTAATCTGCAGGGGGTGACACCTGGCCAGACAAGCACGGGTCCCCCAATCAACGTAGATTTAAATTCGGCGGCACCGAACCCGGGCAATAATCCTCCCGAAGTAACGGCTCCGACTGCGACAGATAAGACCCGAGAAGTAAGGAGAGAAGTTCAAGAGCTCCGAGCCATGTTCCACGCCAGAGAAAACTCTCAAGACTTCAGAATACGGCAACCATATCCTGCTGAATGGAGGGATGTTCCATTCCCACCAAGATATAAGCCGTTCAATATCAACCCCTATGATGGCAAGACCTCAGCAAGTCGGTACATCACTTACTTCGAGGTCACTACCGACCATCTGCCCCATGATGACGCTATCCTGACACGGTTATTCATTGGGGCATTGGAAGGAGTTGCCTTCGATTGGTACCGCAACCTGCCGGACAATTGCATCCATTCCTTCGCTGGCTTCAAACGCCTGTTCTTGGAGAGGTTCTATGAGGTAGGGCAGGACGTCACGATGTCTACCCTCATGGACGTCATTCAAGAAGAAAAGAGCTGACGAGGAATTATATTGAGCGGTTCCGTCAAACCACAATGAAGTTACCATCTGGCAACCCGGACTCCTCCTTGATCGAAATTTGCCAAAAGAGACTACTCCCAACAATCAGTCTCTGGATGGGCGAGAGTCAATTCAAGGACTGGAAGGCTTTTATCATTAGTGCTACGAGTGCCGAAGAACGATTAAAGAAGGCTCGCCAACTGGGATTACATATCTCAGAGGGAGAGAACAAGAGCAAGCGTCCCAGCACCACCAACGACAATGGGGGTAGCCCCTCCAACAACCGGGACAACAAAGGCAAGCAGGCTATGGTGGCCGATACAGCCCAGAAGCCTGAGTCGCAACCTGCGGACAAACAATGGCCTCAAATCACTTACTCTTTTGAAGACGGTCACGTCAAGCCTATCTTGGACATGCTCATACAAGGAAATAGGATTCAGCTTCCTCCACCAAGACGGAAGCCTCGGCCGGCTGATCTGGAGAACCCTAAGTTCTGCCATTACCACCGCTACGTCCACCATGCTACGCACGACTGCTACCAACTGAAACGATATATCCAGAACCTCATCGATTCGAACGCTCTGGCCATCGATTTCGAGGAGGTAACCGTGGCAGCCAATATAGTATCCGTACAATTCGGCAGCTTCCCTCCAACAGAGACCCAGGACGGGGTTATACCCATCCTTCTGGCAACGATGGAGATTGCTAATCTCCCGCCTGCTCAAGCTGCTGGTCTAGTACCTCTCACCACATCACGAGGGGAAATCATGTGGGTCCATCCGGACCTAGTCCATGAGGTAACTCAGTCCACTCCATCTTCTAAAAAGAAAAGTAGAAAAGTCAGATCCTGCCGTACCACCTCAGCAGATGAAGAGGAAGTCACGGCCGTTGTTACTCGATCCGGAGCACAATCTCAACCTGTGGCTGAAAACTCGACTGATGATCATCCGCCCATTACCACGGATGCTCCGGGACCGGCTCAGCCTTCGACGAACGACAAGCCTAGGCCGAAGGAGACTCGCTTCGACAAATCCCTCCGAAAGGAAACGTCTCAGGGGCTGGAGAGGCCCTACAACTTCGACATCTTGGCACAATTGGCCAATACACCGGCCAAATTGTCCTTATATGAACTCCTGAGACTCTCGAAGGATGTCCGTACGGCTTTGAGCGATGCACTTCAAAATGCCGACGCGTACCTGGCTCAGGTCAACCTCACGGAAGAAAATCGGCCCGCAGTCCTCCAAGACAGCGCCTGTACGGGAGCAATGCCCAACATCGTCTTCACTCCACAAGACATGCTCATCAAGACTAATCTACACGATCGCCCATTATACTACACAGGCTACATCGGCGACATAAAGGTGAACAGGATGCACATTGACCCTGGGTCTTCCATAAGCAACATTCCAAAAGGACTGCTGCATCATCTTCGCATTTCGATGCATCGCCTGACCCCTACAAACATCGCCATCAGCGGGTTCAATTCGGACAGGAGCTACCCAATCGGGAAGATCCGTCTGAAATATCAGATTGGCGATCTCCAATCAGAAGTCACTTGCTATGTCATAGATGCTGACACTTCATACAACATCCTTTTGGGGCGCCTTTGGATACACGATTACATGATCGTGCCTTCCACGCTACACCAATGCTTCAAATATGTCGACAAGCACGGCTTCGTAAGGACAGAATTTGCTGACATCGATCCCTTCAAAGGGGTCGAATCTTATTACTTGGACTCCTGCCTATACGAAAAGTCGAAGAGGCACCTTGAAGGAGGAGATAAACAAACTGATGATGAAGCAACCACGGGATCAGAAGAACCTCTGACAATCCACCTCCAGGCTCGCAAACCAGGCAATTCTGCACCCCTTACGGCCACACTGCGTAAGGACGCGATCAGCCTCTCGGCACAGGAAGAGCAGTTGAGAATTCGGCTGCCAAGGTCCGGCCAGGTACCGAGACCCACGACAGGGCCGCTTACCATCAGATTGTCGAGAGTCGGTCAATCCCAAACAGAGAAGCTCAATCCCTCCGATAGGCCTCTGACGATACGCCTGCCTAAGAAAGGTCGTCACCCCGATGCGAGGTCTGACACTTCAAGCGAACCAGCCACCCCTCGCTCCACATCAAGTGCCAGACTGGGGGTTGCTAGTCTACCGACAACCCCACGCTCCGCTCCGTCAGTTGAGCCTCTGAAGATCAAGCTGACTAGGACGCCCTCTCAATCTTCATTCACACAGGGGGTAGCCGAAGAAGAACCAGAGCTAGCCAAGTATGTGGCTGCCCACACTGACGCTCCCTCCGCAGACGATGTAATCCCTCTAGAAAAGATACCTTACTTCATCAATAAAGGGTTATCTTTGAACTACACCGAGCTCAATAAGCTATGTACAATGTATGCTATGGAATACGGTATAGGCACTTACCTACATACACAGGTGACAAATGTGTACACCGCTATCCAACTTACTCCAGTAGAAGACGCTTATCGAATAATCGAGGGAGGGGACCACCCAATCATCTTCGGCCGGACGAACAACCCGCATCCCCTCGCCATGGAAGAAGTCGACTTCGGGTCAGATGCTGGAAGACTGCCTCTGTATCTCTATAGCCCTCAATCCAAATATCTCATACAGAAACAGGGGTATGATCTAGAGACAACGCCAGGACTGAACTACGGCACTGGACGACGATTACCTTTGAAGACGCCAGTCCCGACGGGCAAACCTCGGAACTACTATAACAAAACCCGATGCGGTTTAGGGTATGTAACGCCTACTACGACCCCTGAAAGCTCAGATGAAGAATGCGACTGGCAGTCACATTCAATCGGATCACCGACTTCTGACTCAGATACCAGCATCGGAGATGTGTTCAGACGAGTCATGTCAGTCAACATGGCATTCACCGACGCTTACGAGGAAGACGAAGACATCCCCAAAATCCTTGAGCTAGAGCCATGGGCCCAGCAATTAGACGCACAATGGGAAAAGCGGTTCGAACTGAGAGAACCTCCTACCGAAGATGAGGTCATACAAGTGGATCTCGGCAGCGAATCTTCTCCAAAACCGATTTTTATCAGTAAAAGCCTGACTGACGAAGAACGAGAATCACTGTTAGTACTTGTCAGAGAATACATTGATGTGTTCGCCTGGAGCTATGAAGATATGTCGGGGTTAAATCCTGACATCGCTCTCCACAAACTCAATATACGGCCAGATGCAAAGCCAGTCAAGCAGCAACAACGATGCTTCCGCCCAGGCGTCATGGACGCGATCGAAACTGAAGTCAACAAGTTAATAGCTAGCGGCTTCATTCGTGAAGAGCAACATCCTGATTGGGTCACCAATATAGTACCCGTCCTCAAGAAGAATGGGAAGATTCGAATCTGCATCGACTTCCGCAACCTGAACGAGGCATGCCCCAAAGATGAATTTCCCCTTCCTATCACAGACATCATGATCGACAATACATACAGCTTTGAACGTATGTCATTCATGAATGGATTTTCGGGGTACAATCAAATCAAGATGTCTCCCGACGACGAAAAGCACACTTCATTCCGAACCCCGATTGGCACATACTGCTACACAGTCATGCCATTCGGTCTAAAGAATGTTGGTGCTATATATCAGCGAGCCATGAGTATCATTTTCAGAGAACATTTGCATAAGATGGTGGAATGCTATGTCGACGACATCGCCGTCAAGAGTCGCCGTAAGGAGAATTATCTGCAAGACCTGAGAACGGTGTTCAACTTAATGCGAGCCCACAATCTGAAGATGAACCCTACAAAATCGTTCTTGGGCGTATCCAGCGGGAAGTTCTTGGGCTTCATCATCACTGCACGGGGTATCCATGTAGACCCCGAGAAAACGAGGGCAATCATGGAGATGGGTCCCCCGAGAAATCTCCGTGAACTTAGAGGCCTCCAAGGGAGGCTAGCTTATATCAGGAGGTTCATTTCCAACCTCTCCGGGCGATGCCGACCGTTCACCCACCTCATGAAGAAGGGAGTCTCATTCGTATGGGACGAGGAGTGCCAGCGCGCTTTCGATGACATCAAAGAATATTTATCAAATCCTCCAGTCCTGGTGGCCCCGGTCCCTGGAAAACCATTCCTGCTCTATGTACGAGCAATGGAACACTCCCTCGGTGCCCTGCTGGCACAAAACAACGACGCAGGCCACGAGCAGGCCATTTACTATCTCAGCCGAATGATGGTCGGGCCCGAACACCGATACACCGCTGTAGAGAAAGAGTGCCTCGCCCTGGTATTCGCCATTCAAAAGACGCGGCACTACGTCACGGGGCAAACCATACATGTGATCTCACGAATCAACCCTCTCAGGGTCCTCATGACCAAACCAGGGGCACTCAGCTCCCGCCTCGCTACATGGACGATATTGCTGTCCCCCTATCATATGGTCTTTGTCCCGCAGAAGGCTGTCAAAGGTCAAGCCCTGGCAGACTTTTTGGCGGCCCATCCAGGATCGGAATCATCCAGAATATACGAAAAAATCCCAGATGAGGTCGCCGATTCGAATACAACCACCCACGATAACATATGGCGGATGTTCTTCGATGGCGCTTCGAGAACCGGACCCAAGGGAAACATCATCGTCGGAGTCGGAGTAGTATTGGTCTCTCCTACCGGGCTAGTGATCAATCGCGCCTACTCTCTCACGGAACCCTGCTCTAACAATGTGGCCGAGTACAACGCTTTGGTCATTGGCCTCCAACTCGCAAGAGAACTGGGGGTAGAATACCTTGAAGCATACGACGATTCGCAATTAATCGTCAACCAGATCCGGGGGACGTACGAAGTCCGCCATGAAGACATGATCCCTTACCACCAAATAGCGATCAACATTATCTCATCATTCGAGGGATTCTTCATCGAACACGTCCCCAGACTCCAAAATATCGAAGCTGATGCCCTAGCAGGCCTGGCTGCTTCCCTAGCAGTGCCAAACCACTCTCATCATTCGGTCGATGTAATCGGCCATGAGCTGGTCTGCCCCAAGAACAACGTTCAAGCCATGGCGAGTTATTCTGCTCAGATGATCGACGGAGTGCCAAACTGGAGACAACCATTCATAGACTTCGTGGTCTACGACATCCTGCCTGAGAACCCGAAGGAGGCTACTTCTATCAGACGGCGTTCTCTCAGATTCTTCTATGATACAGAGACGAAAATGCTGTATCGCCGCTCCTACGACGGATTACTACTTCAGTGCTTATCGAACGCAGAAGCCAAAGATGCCGTGCGAGAGGCTCATGACGGTGTCTGCGGGGCCCATCAGCCTGGCCCTAAGCTGCAAGACCGCCTTCGCCGGATGGGCTACTACTGGCCCACGATGGTGGCTGATGCAATAGATTATGCCCAAAAATGCAAGGCCTGCCAAGTCCACGCAGACTTCATTCACCAACCATCCGAATTCCTACATCCGACAGTGGCGTCCTGGCCATTCGAAGCATGGGGAATGGATATCATTGGTCCAATCACCCCACCTTCCTCCCGAGGACATCGCTTCATACTGGCGATCACTGATTACTTCTCAAAGTGGGCAGAAGCTGTCCCACTCGCTGAAGTCAAGACTTCGAACGTAATCAGCTTCCTGAAGCACCACGTCATTTACCGCTTTGGACTGCCCCGAAGGATCATCCATGATAATGGTCTGCAGTTTATTAGCCACGCATTCTACCGATTCTGCGACAAATACCGCATTCAGAATGTCGCTTCGACACCATACAACCCGGCCGCAAACGGGTTAGCAGAGGCATTCAACAAAACAATCATCAAACTCCTCAAGAAATTTATCTTCTCCAACAAACGCGACTGAAACGAGAAGCTCGGCGAGTGCTTATGGGCTTATCGCACCACGGTTCGAACAGCCACCGGGAATACACTATTTTCTCTGGTGTACGGGAGGGAGGCAGTTCTCCCATTAGAGACTCAGATTCCCTCACTCCGAGTCGCCCTCACTTATCAATTGACAACGGATGATAACTACCGACGTCGACTACAAGAGTTAGAGGTCTTAGATGAAAAACGCCTCCTAGCTCAGCAAAGGATCGAATTATACCAAGCACGCATCTCAGGAGCCTTCAACAAAAAGGTCAAAGTCAGAACATTCCAAGTGGGCGATCTTGTTTTGGCAGTCAGGAGGCCAATGGTCATGACTCACAAGACCACCGGCAAGTTCCAGCCAAAATGGGAAGGCCCATTTATCATCGAGGCCGTGTTCTCCAATGGTGCTTACCGCCTCGCCAAGCAGAACGGAGACTTGCTTATGTTGCCCGTCAATGGCAAGTTCCTGAAGAAATACTATGTTTAAACAACATTTTCCAGAATTTTGAGTCATGTGCCCGCTGGTACCACTGAACTCAACCCCCTAATTTTCCAACTTATCGAGTCACGTACCCTCTTGTACCGCTGAACTCATATCCCAAATTCCCAAGTCATGTACCTGCTGGTACCTCTGAACTTACACTTTGATTCTAACATTCACAGATTTTCGAGTCATGTATCCGCGTGTACCGCTGAACTCATGCCCTTCTTCCATAAACATATCCCAAATTCCTAAGTCATGTACCTGCTGGTACCTCTGAACTTACACTTTGATTCCAACATTCATGGATTGTCGAGTTATGTGCCCATCGGTACCCCTGAACTTACATCACGGTCACTCTTTTGAAAGAAAGTCATGTATAATCATACCGCTGAACTTTCTTCCTACAAGAGATCCTCCCTCATGATCTAATACCTGCACTCCCAGTGCACAACAAAGGTAACAGATCCACAAATTTCTAAGACGACCATGTCCTCATCACCTCTGAGTCGTCCCATTTCCGCCAAAAACAAATCACCCCTACATAGAATTGCCATGTCCTCATTACCTCTGAGTAAGCATGATGATCCCCTTTCGACCTATTACCTGTACCCACAACCGGAGTACGCCAAGGGTAATGGGTCCACAAATGTCCTCTGTTGACCACAAATGTCCTCTGTTGACCACAAATGTCCTCTGTTGATCACAAATGTCCTCTGTTGACCACCAATACCCTCCGTCGAGTTTGCTCCTGCCATGTACTCATTACCTCTGAGTAGGAAGACTCTACGTTCAAAAAACTTTCCTACTTGCCATGTCCACGTTACCTCTGAGCAAGTATGTCAGCTCTCTTTCATCCTATAACCCGTATCCTAAACCAGGGTATGCCAAGAGTAATAGGCCCACAAATATCCTCAGCTAAATTTCTTACCTATCACCTCATCATGGCCCAGGAGCCCAGCTACTCTACGATAATTCTTTTCTCAATACCAAGAGCACCCATGACCACTTTGCTATGGCTGCTTCAGGTATCCTGACCGAAACTTGTTATCTCTACCTAAAACCAAGGTACGCCATGGGTAACAGGTCCACAAATATATCCCCTATACGGGGGAGAACATCACCACAATATCACATGCACAACAGGCAATACAAATGAAGGGTAGAATGGAAAATACTATTTATTTAGAGGAAGAAAAGAAGTACTACATATTTCGGGACCACGTCCCTTTCAAAAAAAAAGAGAGAAGAAGGGGAAAACGGGGACAAAACAAGAGGCCGATTATAGCTCGGCATTGTACAACTCCAAAAGACGGTCCTTTACCAAAGCAGTCCCCCGATCAAGCCTTTGCTTAGCCCGACGCTCGGCCTCTTGGGATAGCTGCTCTGCATCATTCAAATATGTATAAGCCTGCCACTTGTCCTCCACCTTCTTTAGGGCAAGCTCTAGATTAGCAGAAGCCCTACTATACTTGCCAGCCTCCTGAATAGCAATCTCTTTCTCAACACGAGCGACCTCAAGCTCTGACTCCAGGAAAGTCAGTTTTCTCTGGAGCTCGAGGATCTGTTCCCGAACATCGGCCACCCCACGAGAAGCATCCGCTTCTCGAGCCGTATAATTTTCAGTCCGACGGCTCCACTGGTCGTGTAACTGAGTCAGATTCCGACGGTCCTGTAATATAGCCGGTTTGAGTGATTCCCGGGCAGCCATCACCTTCTCCACCACGGTAGTGAGGAAGTTGCGTTCTCGATTTATGGCCGCAGGTAAATCAGTCTGTTACAACGAGCGAAACTGGGCAACGAGACGGTCAGCCTCTAATAGCTTAGGCTCCAAGAGCGCAGCCAGTTCCTCTCTCCCAGGGAGTGTTTTAAGGGTATTAATCTGGCCGCCAGCACATCGACGGGCCAGAGTGAAGGGAGTCCCCCTTTCTACCACTGCTTCGATCCCCCTCTTCAGATGACGATGAAAACTAGCAACTACGTCCTGTAACGGATCATCCAAGACTTCTATGGATGACGGCGTCAGAGGGAGAGTGGCAGACGGTACCAGAGGGGCAGTTTCAGAAGTTACCACACCCACCACCAAAGAAGCAAATTCTGTACGAAAAGAGGCTTGAATGGCGGCTAACTCCTCTTCCACCGCCCGAATAGCGTGGATGCTCGGCAGGGAGGAAAGGTTTACCCCCGAAATCACATTCGCAAGGGAGGACACAGGGGGTATCGTCCCTTGTTCCGGCAGTACCGCTGCCTGAGGCCCTAAGCTCGACCCAGACGAAGGACCCTCGACACACGGAGATTCCGTCAGGCCTTCTTTGGTAGGGTACGATCCAGCAATATCAGTCACTGGCAATGACGGGTTGGGATATGAACATCCAAAACAACCGTTAGATGAAGAATTTGAAGAATAACAGGAACACGTATGATGATTCACGAATTATAGTTCAATTTGCATTACCAGGGGAAGAGCGTGGGGGCGATGGCTCATTCACCACCGACATAGTTTCTCCATCTACAAAGCCATCATGAGGGGGCTCAGATGTTTCAGGGACGGGGGCAGTAAAGCTTCCATCCCCCTGGGTTGAAGTTCCAGCAGGGCAAGAATCCTCGGTCGCAACCGAAAGCACCCCAGCAGTAATGATAGCGGTGCACACCCCACTGACTAAATGAGACAGGACTGGATTAGCCTCCGTAATCGGGTCCTGAGGGGCGAGCTCGTCCGATGCCTATAAAGAGCAGGAGAAACAAACAATTAGGTCACAACATAAAAGAAGAAGAAAGGAAACAGCTGAAGCCCAAGTCACCTCAGGAACATCCTCCACATCATCAATAAGCAGCCTGCGACGTCTTACCGCAGCGTGCTTCGTAGAATAAGTTCGGTCGTCAGTAGTAGTCATGCGCCTGCTCCGTTTACGCGAGGGGCCGGGTACCGCAGATGGTTGATCCTTCACCACCTCGTCAGACAGACTAGGCGATTGACCCACGGCCCTTTCAGCCTGCACGACTGGAGGTTGAGTCCCAACCTCCTCACCCGAAGAATGGGACAAGTCATCAGTGTCCTGTTCGTCGCCCCCCTCATCCGCCCTATTAGACTCTGAATCCGACACAGGAACTCTATTCGCCCTTTTTTTTCCTCTTCTTGGACCCTTCTGGCTTCTCGGCCAGATGGGTGCCAACAATGAAGCTAGTATTCGTATCAAAACCAACATGAGGTTTGCTCGCTGCAACATGATAAAGAGCCGCTATATACAAAATATCACCCTCCACCTTGGCGTCAGGGAGTGAGAAGCTGGCTCGGGTATGGGTCGTATTATAATAGTGCCAAGCCCGAATGCCATCAAGTACACTGCCCTCGAAGCTCAAGCAAGCGCTAGGACGATCCAGGAACAATTGACTATACCCAAATTGACGGGAAAATCTACTGGGCAGATAAGGCTCCAAGTATACCCTGTTCCGGTAACGATACACCAGGTGCGCGGGACGGATGTTGCGTAACCAAAGAAGCATCTTCTCAGTTAAGAGTTGGGGAGGATCAACGCCGTCAACATGTACCCTTCTCACTTCTCTAGGGGTGAACTCAGGGAGAGATACGAAGAATTCGAGCTCGTCAATTCTTGCCAATATCCTCCGACAGGCCGGCATGGTATCATGTTCCCAAGGCTGATGACGATATCGGAAGATGAAGGCATCATCAACAGAGACGTTTTCATCGGGTTCCGGCCTCATCAATGACCGATAGTGCATCAATAACCACCCCATGAGGTAGTGGTATGGTAGCTCTATCCGGTTAAAGTCCGCCGACACATCACGAGCAATAACTTTGGATGTAAAGGCGCGAAGGCCGTGGTGTATGCTACATACCATGGCCGGAAGAAGCGCCAGCCTCACTTTGAAGACCAATTTTACAGCAGAAAGAATAAAATGGTGGCTGATCCTTTCTATAGAACCCGCGCCGCCCGAGACTACACAGTTGCGTAGCCACACCATCAAAAACCCAGCCAAGATCGCTTTATTAGACATCTCCCGGGTACCATAGTGGAAATAACTGAGGGAGTCGGTGCTACTCCCAAACCGGTCACGAGTGGACTTCGACTTCTTAACCTTCGACATCATATCCTTAACCTCCTCTGAGGTTTGGGGAGCTCGAGACGAAACGTAACCAGAAGGACGCAACTTAAAAAGATACAAAATCCAGTCCCTGGTATGAGGGGCGTTCCATTCTGAACTGTTTATCTTCTTAATAGCCATCTGATGGCAGGCGCTATGATGACACAACAGTTCTTGGTACACGACGACGAAGCCAGGAAACCGCTGATCCAAATCCCCGAGCTCTTCGTTTGTCGACATGTATACTTCAAAAGCTTCGTCTCCCCACGGCAATCTGGATACAGTGGCCATTTCGTGAAGAGCAAGCCCCAGTTATCCTCCGGGGGTAAAGAAGGTTCCAGCACCGATTATACAACTCCAATAAAGCCATAAACAAGGGCTTATTAATGGGCAATCCGTAGCAGGTACCCCTGACGGCGTAATAAAGATCAATCTCCTAAAGGAAGTCCCCGTACGTCCTCAGAATCTAGGAAGTAAGGTTAGTCCATGTGGGAATAGGGTTAATCCAATTCAGCAGTGACAACCTGCCTATGGGATAAGACCCCTTGCGAGCAAGCTGATTCAGAAAAGTATCAGCTAGGGTGAAGGAAAAATTAGGGCTGGTTGTGTTCACAAAAGTACCCGGGAGAAGCCCTATCACAGTCCGACTCACGGAGTCCTTGCCCGCACATATTAAACCCGTGCGTCCGTTGTGGTAAATTTTGCCCACAAACATTCCCTGTTGGATAGGAGTCAAAGAGCTCACCATCGTCCTGTTCAGCGGCACCATGTTAAACCACGAGAGAGGATAATGTCGCTCCATCTCGGGAATATGAATCTCTACCCCGTCTACAGAAAAATCCTAGTGCTCTGAGACATCCAGCAATCGGGAGTTCTTTATGGAAAAGGCATCCCCGAAGAGAAAGGCCGGTTTCAGATATTCTCCATCCAACTGCCCCGAATTCATCATGGAACAAAGAAAGCTGAAAGGTTGTTTGTTGATAGCAGCCCCGCTATCCCTAGGCTCATTAGTGGGAAGCTGATCCACTATACGACGGATTAAGTCATCAAGTTGCACGCCCACGGCTCACCGAGATGGACCCACAAGGAGCTCTCCTGCTGGGTTGGTTGGGAGATTCACTTAAGAAAGGGCAAAAGAAGAAACATGATTAAAAGAAGGCCGAAATAAAAATTTACTGAATAAAGAAGCTCTCACGAGCCTATGCGGTTCAGGTCAATAAGGTCTTATGCGGCTCCAGTCCAGTGGGGTCCCAACTTATGCGGCTCCAATCCAGTTGGGTCCCAAGAAATGCAGTTTTGGGGAAGCATATGAGGTTCGAGTCAACACAGTCACATGCGGCCTAACTGTAATGCCTGTGGTTCGTATTACGTATTTCTGGAATACGTGTACGTATTTATTCTTGTATTGCATGATTTCCTTACTTAATTCCTTCTTGGCTTGGCTTGGTTATTTCCTTGGCTTGGTTTGGTTCGGTTTATGTAGGTTTGGTTTGGGATTTGTTTAACATGGATGAACCCCCTACCTACCACCACCATTTTTATATTTATTAGCCATCTTTATTCTCTCTCTTCATTTATCATCTTCTTCTTCCTCATTTACTTCTTACCTACCAGAGAGAGAAGAGAGAGGTCTAGGCAAGTGCAACTTGCTTCATGGAGGAAATCTAATTTTATTACTTTATTTTCTTCCTTACTACATTCCAAAGCACTTTAGTACTTGGCATTTTCACTTTCCATGGCTAGATTCTTGTAGATCTATATTTATTTTATTTTCGGATTTCTTGGGTTTTGATCTACTTAATCTTGTTATTTCTATGTTTTGATGGTTCCATGTTGTAGAGAATTTTGTTCTACCCCATTTTGACCTATGGAAGTTTGGATTTGGGCTCTGGATGAAAGTTTTATGAAGCTTGGAAGGCATGGGTTCCTAGTGTTCTTCTCCTCAGAATTTTGGAGAAGAAGAACAGTTCCCTGGCGCATGGCTGTACTTGACCGCATGAGTATTCATGCGACAAGTCACCATCAGCCGTATGAGACCCTCGCACTTCTAAACCGCATGGAACTTAGTCCCAGCCGCATGAGGCTGAGTCTCATACTCAGCCGCATGCGCTCATTTTCCATCAGCCGCATGAGTCTACATGGACTTAGTCGCAGGGCTGGGAACGAACTCTTCTCGAACCGCATATACAACTGTCCTCCCCAGCCGCATAAGCCATCGCATTGACCCAGCCTCATGCGCCCTCACTTCTTCCGGGCCGCATGGGTTTTGCTATGTGAGCCACATGGACTTGAGTTCGCCATCAGCCACATGAAGACCCCTTTCGAATTCGAGCCGCATATGCGCTCACCTCCCTGAACCGCATAAGCTCAAGCACTTGCCAGCCGCATTGGCCCTGATCCCCGAGCCGCATGAGAACCCTAGACCCTGGCCGCATGGACTTCTGAGTCCGGGCCGCATGATTCCGATTAATTCCAGCCGCATGCGCCTTTGCATTTCCAGCCGCTGGCGCCCTTGTACTTCCAGCCGCATGCGCCTCCTCCTTTTCTGGCCGCATATGACTGAACCGCATGACCTTCCCATAGTCATGTGTACTGTTATTTATCATTATTTGTCCATGTTTCGTAACTCCTTTATTAGATATTTTACGCCCATTTTATATCCTTACGCCTTTTGTCATGAACTTGATTTTACTTACATATTTGGAATTGATAATGGAGCACGACCTGACAGTGACCCGTCGTGGTGCACTCATGACAAAAAAACCTGCCATGACCTGATAGTGGCCCGTCGTGGCGTACTCCGGACAAGTATACTTGGCATGATAACCTGACATGATATATCTGATAAGCTGTTGCGACGGCTACCTGACATGACATGACTTGTATAATTTATCCTGGACACCGTGGGTGATTGTGCTTGTACAAATAAACCAGTCCTGTCTTGCATCATGTCTAGGGAGGGACTCCTGAGTACCACGATCAGGAGTACCTATTGAAATGAACTAAGGACTAATAACTAGATTAATACATTAGTCATGAAGAGATTTCTCCAGCTACAGGCAATCCCGTTACCTGGGCGCGCCTGGGATCTATAGCCTGCCGTCGAGTAGGGCACATTTCCAGCACACTGTCATGTGTTGCACCTTTCAAGCTACCTAAGGGTACATGCGTTTCCTGGACGATGTACCCACCTGAATTCAACCCTAATCTTTCGTCCTGGGTAACCTGGATGGTCTGCAGGGCTTGTGGCTGTGGAATAATCTGACTGCATTTTGCTAGTAATTAGGCCTGTGATAACCCTAGTTAGTTAAAGTATCAAGCCGTAGTTCTTGCTTGGCCATGAAATGATTGGATGGAGTCTGACCAGTCTAGTCTTGCCCTGATCCAGATTACTGCATGACTTGAATGCTTGTATTTATTTTACCGATAAATGGTGAGAATTCCAAGTTCTGTTCAGACGAAGGGTTACAACCCCGGTCCTTGTTTGGTTTACGGGTTGTAACCTGGTTATCTGAATCGTTCCATGGTTATCTCGTCGTATATCATCATGATATATTTTCTTTATTTCCAGTTCTTACTTTTATTATATCTTGTGCTGATTGCTGGTTTTAGTTCCTAAGTGAAGCTTCCTTTGTGGCACTTACTCTTTCTGGGGTCTGACCCAGCTGGTTTTGTATGGCCAGATTTCGGAGCAGTTCCAGAGGATCTACTGGCATTCCAGCCAGATGGTGACCACTAGACGGAACCCTGGCAATGAGTGGGTTTATTTTTGATCTCCCACTTTATTGTAAAAATATTCTTTTGAGGCGTTTAGCCGACGAGCACCTGTTTAGCTCGGTTGCACTTTACTTACTGTCTGCCTACGGGCTGTAACATGATTGACAGATCCTAGGGTTGATCATGTATGACTAAACTCTTGCTAGTTCTCACATTTTGTAACGACTAGCTTCATGATCAGCTGAATATGTAATATTTGGGACGCCTTATTATTGTATATTTAATGATCATACATCTTGTAACATCTACTTACTTGCTTGTGATTAAGACAATAGGCTTGTGCATGACCATAGGAGACTGTTGGCTTGTAGTAAACCCTCATGTATCTAAACAGCCGTGACCGTATAGCGAGATGGAATCCATTTCAATATACGTAGCTGGCTATGTCTGCCCCCGCTCTCCAGTATTCTGGTTCTGGGGCGTGACACTAACTCAGATGCGAATTCCATATGATTCTAGCTCGATAGCTTGTGCGGGTTGGACGAGTGAACACAATTTTAAACAGAAGAATTCATGCGGCACAAAGCGCTATGCGGTTCAGCCTGTTAAAACACATAGGCGGCTCCGTTCAGAGGAGATTGTACGTAGTCTAGATCCGTCTTCTGCGATTCAAACATGGGGCTTTATCTATACGGCTCGGGCATGAAACATTCATGCGACTCACACAGCATATGCGGCTCACACAGCATATGCGGCTCACACAGCGTATGCGGCTCTGCCATCAAGATTGGAGAAGGGGCTTGTGCGTAAATATGCAACAGAGCCATGATTACCAAAGATCTAAAAGCAACCCTTACCCTTAAAGGCAGGATGAACATCAGAGGGCACTTCGGGTACTTCAGGCTCGACGGCTGACGAAGACGTCACCCTCTTTCCCTTCGCGGCGGCAGAAATGACTTTAGAAGACTTAGGAGCCATTGCTTCGACGAGAGGACAAAGAAGATCAGAAAGAGAAGACAGGAAAAAGAGTGAACGAAAGAGAAGGTAAAGAAGTCCCTCCGGCTAAAGTTACCCGTATTTATAAACAGAGATGGAGCGTTTCGATTCCCGTGCATACACATAAACCGACCCTTCGGTTATCAAAATAAGCCACCGAAAATGAAGGCTAAGCTCCTCGGATCCCGCACCAAAAAGCGCCCTTTAAAGATCGACAGCACTTAAGTGCTAAAGATTGCCATACGTGGCAAATGATGACGTGGCCAGAGGCCATGCGGTTGAAAGTCTCCTGTGGCTGAATCACCCATGCGACTGAATAATTCATGCGGTTAGAACTCTTATGCGGTCAGAATTGCATATGCGGCCAATACAGCCATGCTTCTTGTTCAAAGTATTTCAATTTTACAAATTGAAAACATTGAAGGGGGTCCTGTAGAAGCATGGAAAATACTAAAAAAATTGACTCATACGGCTAATAAAGACCCATGCGGCTCAGAAAACGCATGCGGCTCAGGGAGTCATGCGGCATAAGGAGCTATGCGGCCGGAGGCATTCCATGCGGCTCAGAAGACACGTGGCGTGACAGTGCTCCCCTCCGATCCATGCTGCATTAATTGCTTTGACGGCTGACCCCTCTGAAAAGTTGACAGACCTGACACCAAAGCAGGTAATTATGACTCTGTCATGATGATGAATCTCTAGAGAAGAGAAAGAAATCTCTGACATGATCCCCCGAGAACAACAAAATGCCACGTAGCCCTGCCACGTAGGTGTGCTTATGCGGCTCGAAGTGAAGACTTCCCATGCGGTTCAGAGTGAAGCTATCCCATGCAGCTCGAATAGAATCATCCCTATGTGGCTCAAGAAGATCATGCCCATGCGGCTCAAGCAGACACACCATTATGCGGTTCATGCGGCTCATCATATGGTTCAGAAACCTGAAGGAGGAGGCCACTGCCCAGACAGTCCTGACACGTGTCCCAATTCTTATGCGGCCCAAAATTCATGCGGCCCAAATCTCATGCGGCTCAATCTGCATGCGGTTCCAGTCTCAACATTGGCTCTCAGGACACGTGTCCTCAGCCGATCAGTCTCCCAGATTTATGGCAATCCAAGATCGGGTTGAATCCCAATGATCTGGGGCACGTGGCAGGAGAATAAATTTGATTTATTTGCAGATATGAGAGAATCATTATAAGAAAGATTTATGCCAATCAGCATTGATTGCTAATGGGGATTTAGTGTAATCTACCCTTAATGGTTCTGATTCGTCACAATCCGAAACGAACGGCCTGGATTGATCAATCCCCAAGCCGCCGCCATCCCCAAGAGCTAATCATTGGCAACCCTAGCGATCCCATCCCACTATTATAAATAGCAAGGTGCCATTCCCTTGTAGCATAGAGATAGAGAGATATACAAAAAGAAACCAGAGAAGAATATGTATACACAGAGAGATTTCTCCTATAGTCAGGGAGAGAGTATACACAGAGAGAGAGAAGCCAGGAGAGCAATCGGAGAGAGAGCAAGAAGGCGTTTCTTCGTCAACGACCAAGCAGATCTTCCCCGAGTCAAGGCTGCGTACCGATCGTCCAAGGAGTGAGGCAGAGCGGCCGTCGCTTTCCCGAGCCTCTATCGTCACCCTCCAGAATCTAAAATAAACAATCGTACTTAGACTGCTGTACCTAGGTTTTCGTCCCTAGGCTTTCTTTGTACGAGCGAGTTTGTATTGTGAGTCTAAGTTCAGTCCTCCGATAATTGTTCTGTACTTTTACAATCAATGGCAAACACCTATAGCCTATGATCAGTTCCTTTTTATCCTTAGTTAAGACCACTTTAAAATCGGTCCAGTCCCTTGGATATAGGTTCCAGTCCATATTTTATTGAAGTTCCATTACCGCCGTACAACAGAGCAGTATTGGAGGTATTCCTAGATTGACACTTTTTAGATGTCCGTTTATTATTTCAGTGTTAGGAAGTGTTACCTTAGATATTGGGTAGGTTAGAGGCTCTAGAAGGAGTACTATCGATCTTAAATTTCGAGGACGAAATTTTTCTAAGGTGGGTAGAGTTGTAGCACCCAGTTTCCCAAATGAGGGTAATTTTAAAATTTTGTGTTTATAATTATTTTAATAATGATATTTAATTCATGATATGATTTTTGGTGATTTTAAATCATTTTAACATTATTTAAATCAATGACTTGTGGTTTTAACGTTTTGCTAGTGAAACCCTAGAGACTGTTTGACCTAGAGCCTAACCATGTGATTATGATATTTTAGTGTCATTTTTGGCCTAAGGATATTTTTGCATTTGACCTCTTTGAATTATTTTGATATTATTTTATTATTTATGATATTGTTTTGGGATTATTTGAGTCGGGTTCGAATTTCATCTCAATCTGACTTGTAACGGGGATCCGGGGGTAGTTTGACTCTAGTGGGACCCACACACTAGTTAGGCATGGCCCACATGATATTAATTTTAGTACACATGACAGAAATATTTTAGTTAGAGGTTAGACTAGTTATTATGGATAAGGTTAGTGTGATTAGAGACTTTAGAATGACTAATTTAGCCCCAACCAATTAGCCCTTTCCTAATACTCATAGAATAGGTTAGTAGGGGCTTTTGGACTTTTCCTAATAGGACAAAACCACCTTTATGGTCAGCCACAATAAGGATAGGGTTGAGCCTCCCATTTGTCATTATCCATCTATTTTTCTCTCTCTTGTTCTTCCCCAAATTCCTAGAGAGCAATCCTTAGCAATTTCTCCACCAAATCCTTCCATTTCACCACTAAATCTTCTTCTTTCCTTCTCCATTCTAGCCAAGGAGGAAGCTACCCAAGTTTGGGAGGATTCGGAGCTCGTTCGTGTCCTTTTGGAATCTTTACGTGTCGGTGTCGCTCCAGGAAGGTTTTTCTTCGATTCGATCTACCGGGAGGTATAAATCCCTTCTTCTTTTCATTTTCTCATGCATATAGGTCTATTTTGAACCCATAGGAATGACTCCCATGGTTGTATCTCCATTTGTGTCCATTTTGTGTCCATTTGGAGGTCATAGGAGTGTCCTTTGTGTTGTGGATGTGTTCATGTTACATATATAGATTTATATATATATATATATATATATTGTAATGAGAGTGTATCTATATTTATATATGTAATAAATGGTTCATGATGATTATATAATCAAGTTTGTGAATGTGGTTCCTCATATTATTATTGCTATTATTGTTGTGGATAATTAGGATATATATTGTGTATTCTTTTGGCTCAAACTATCTAAATCCATCATGATTTTTATCCACGTTTTTAATTTCAGCCCTAACTTAGAAATGTCATAACTTCTAGGTCAAAGCTCGGTTTAATCTCCCGTTTTTTTTAAAAGAAGTGTATTAAAGTTAGCTTTCCAAAAACATATATTAATTGGCCTAATTCTTTCTGTAACTTTCTGGAGAATTATTTGAGTGTCAGCTGTACGAAAGACAAACGCGTTCTCGGTGTTTTCGCGATTCCGGGAGTTTCCGAAAACGAAAATGCGATCCGTTTGAAGTTTCGGAAAGCTAACACATAGATATATAACATACTTTAATTCTAAATTTTAATTCATGCTGAGATGGTACAGTATTGATTATTAGTAGGAGTTATTATTCGGCATATGCATTTTGTGCACCCTTGTGTGTAATATAATGTTCTATTTGATTTTAACCCATGTTAATGTATATACATTATGTAACTAAATAGAGAATACAAGCATAAGTAAATGGTTAAATAAATGATGTATGAGGTATAAGTATTCTATCTAATGTAAGCATGTATAAGTATGGCTTGTAATGAATATGTAGGTTCCATAGTATGTAATGTATGGTACATATAGTAGTACAAGAGAATAAATGAATGATGAATGAATGAAAGCATGAATGTAATGTAATAATAGATGTAATGTATGAAATATACAAGTTAATAAGATGTGATGTTCTATGTTAACACAAATCCTATATTACCTCATGTACCCCCTTACATTATGTTGACACTATCACACTTGACACATTGTTCACTTACACTTTGACACTCTTTGATATGTATACACTATGTATGCCCATTTAACCCTCACTTGCCCCTTTGCCATGTTCACATACACACACATAGCCTCTTAAATAAGTATTTATGAATATAGTTAACTTAGCTTTGTATGTATATTATATATATGTTAGCATATTGTGTTGTAATATATATAAGTTTATATAACCATTTGAAATGCCATGGTTATAGACCTAATGTTGAATACTAATATATGCATGTGTAGACATATATAGCTTAAAGTAATAGATTACCTAGTGTATATCCAATGTGAATTCTTGCCTATTTGAGTATTGAATAATTGCATGCTATATAGAGTCGGGTGTATGTTGGCTTGTATAGCCTTGTATTGATGTGTGCTTGCTAGGATAGTCCTGGTTAGGCCTAGTAAGACTTGCTGGGTTAGGACATGACCTAGTTTGACCTAGTTTAACTAGTGCAGTTGACCAGAGTTGACCAAGGGTTGACTTTGGCCTAGTTTGACCTAGATTCATGTAGAATGCATTGTAGTGCTTTATATTACCCTTCTGGACATGTTGTGACTTGTGCTGTTCTAATTAGGAGCCAGACACCTCTCCTCGGACAGTATCTTTACCTTGGACATTCAGATATCAGGCGAGTACATTCTCTGATCATTTCATATCCTGCTTAGAATTATATTCCTGCTTTAGATTACTATACTTGATGCTGTCACGACATTATCACGGATTAGTACTATACGAATCTCTTCATGCGATGTTATCTCCCTCGGAAGCATCGGGTACATTGTGTCATGTACGTTTCACTTTCATCATGTACTCCTGTGCTTTCACCATACATGTACACTCTTGTGAATCTTGTACTCTCATGTTCACAGAGCCTTCATGTATACTATCATGTGTACCCTTTTAAGGGCTCCATGTGATATCATGTACAATAACATAACCTGTTTAGATCCTTGTGTATTGATTGGGGAAACGGAGGAGTGCTAGTAGTCATGTGAACAATTCCATAGTAGTGTAGATCATGTACAACTCTTTAGTGTAGATCATGTACAAATCAGTCCCGTTCACATGTGCTATCTTGTACTCTACATCACTAGCCACTGTTAGTTCTCTATTTATAGTAGATATTTCTATTACAGTTCTCTCTCCATATTTATATACTGTATTTCTTCAGATCTTGTATCTTACTTTACTGCATGATTATATTTTCTAACCTGCTATGATTTGTTGAGATGTATTGTGCTCGCTCCTGTCCTAACTGGACCTGTTGATAAATTTTACAGATAGCCTGGGATTGCCTGCTAGCCTAGAGGAGACACAATAGAGGTTGTTTAGGTAGTTATTTTATTTTGTCTGGAGTTGTATTTACTTATGGATTACTGTATTTGAGTTTTGAGATGTATTTCTGGGATTATGTATCTTAGACACTTAGACTTCTATCTCCTGTATCTCTTTTGGATTTTCTGTTTATCTATCTTTATCATTCTACCTTAGATTGTGATTGAGTTGTACCTCTCTGTTGGCCTCCTTATGGAGAGTATTCATATTATGCTAGTTATAGTTCATGACCTAGAACAGTGTTCTACCGCCGACACTGCGACGTAGGCTGGGCGTTGTTACGTACTCGTACCCTTACGGTGGGTGCGGGTTGTGACACATTTTTAGTGGTGGCCCATGCAGGTCGAGTTTATGTAGTGGTATTCGAACTTGAGTACCACTACAGCCTGCAGTAGGATTAGGATATATTTTGAAGGTACTCAATCACAGTTAGGAACCCTTGAGAGATTTCTGGGACGACCCTTGAGAATCTTATTTTAACTTCGATTTGAAAACTCTCTTTTTCCTTGATTGTTTTATCTTTATTTTCTGTTGTTGAATTTGATGGATTATTGTTGAATTTGGGTTTGTATTTATTGATTTTGATAGAAGATTGTTGAATTTTGAATCTTGACGATTAGCTGTAGCATCCGAGTTTGTATTTATATGATTGAAGGATTTTGTTCATTTTTGAGTTTGATGTTTGTTGATAAATTTGATTTGATTTTTGGGTATTCATTGTTGATTTAATTTAATTTTTGGCAAGATAAAATTATATGGGCTAGGTCATCTATGTTATAGAATCTAGTCTTCTATAGTCACATTAGCCAGCATGGTGAGGACATATAGTCTGACTCTGGATATATTTCTCGGGTATGGGAATTTAAGGTTTTCTCAGCCAAGCTAGCGGCACCGCGAAAATGTTAAATACCATGATTCTAGAGATATGTGCATAAGTCAAGGGCTCTGTGATTATCGTAGCCTTGCTTACTAGTATGACGAGAATTTAGAGTACCATGATTTGGGATAGACGCATATGATTATCAGATTGCACCTTAAATATTTTTGAACATGTTTTCTCTACTTTTGTTCAGTCATTCAAAAAAAAAAGAATTATTATTTATTTGTTTGTCTAGTTCCTATTATTTAACTTAAGAGTATGTTTAGTTGTTTTTTTAAATCTTGTGTAATTTCTTGCTATGAGTTTTTCATAATACAATGAATCGATGATTTTTGCTATCATCCGTATAACTGAATTTTTGTTCTGGTCCTTTATTAAAAAGTATCGGACTCTCGCCTCTCTTTCGAGAAGGGACAACAAAGTATGAATCCTCTGGGTGTTTGTAGGTTCTAAAAATCAAGTTGCATTCATCAACAAAATCATAAAAATCAAGAAATACATCCTTCAAATGAATCGCGCAGAAGACAGATTGCGCATCATTCAGATTGCGTAGACTGGACTGTGCACACTTTCAAATATGCAAGCTGACGTGGCAAATGTCATATCTGACAGAATCAGATCTTCTGACAACTGACAGCACGAAGAATGAGGAGAATATTCGTTTATTGTACAGCACGGCGCTCGAGGACAGCTGTACATGCAGTGCAATCAGCCAGGCTTTCTGCTACGCAGTCTATTCCTGAACAATCTGAAGTCGGCACAATTTATGTGGCGTACTTCATCATGATAACTGACAAATGTACACGTGGCATTCATGCCATAAATTGCTCACTACGTGGCAACCGTCTATGCACGATCATGCGCATTTCAATCAAATGATGCCATGTGTCCAAGATAGTTGGCCCACGATCAAACAACTGCCAGCGCAGTCTGATGCTGCGCAATCCAGTCCATGCGCAATTCAACTTGCGCCATTCAGAATAACTAAAAGTTAGTTATTTCCAGAACTCTATAAATAGAGTTTCAAGTCTTCATTCAAGGGGATCGGACATAAAAAGTTCAAAAATATCAGAGAGTTCAGGAGTTCTTGCCCAAGTACTGCTGCATTCTTCAGAGGCTTTTGCCTTCAACTTCAGAGGCTACCGTCTTCAAAGTTCACATCGTCCAAGGGATAAAGCAATCGTCATCTAGATTGGATTCCTACAGTTGTACTTTCCCAGAATTCTTGTAATCTTCTTTACAAAGTTTGTTGAAATAAAGTTTATACTTTTGTTTTTGCAAACAAAATGACGACTCTGCTGGGGACGGCTTTCTCCTCCGACGAGGAAGTGACAACTCAATGTGACGTAGCGTCTATCGGAAAGACGCAGAAGACACTGGTTGTGAAGGTCAACCAGAGAGCCTACGAAGCCATGATCAACTCTAGGACCACCCTTCCCACTGCAACCACTTCTGCCACGAGCAAAGTGCGCCCAGTTTGGGTTTCTAGGACTGCTGCGCTGTCTGCTGTTACACAGTCTGCTTCCAAGACTGCTGCGCCATCTGCTGATTCTGCCACCAAGACTGCTGCACAGTCTAAAGTCTCTGCTGTTGCACAATATACCTCTCTTACTCATACGCAATCTGCTATTGCCAGTGCACAAGCTACTTCCTATGCTGCCCTGTCAAAGTGCAAGACTCCTCTGTCCCTGGCGCAGTTGGCTGCAACTTTACCTGCGCAGTCCACTACTCCAGCAACCAGAGTGCATCCCAAACACTCTGTGGCCAGAACTCCTGATGCGCAAACCACAGTGTCTGTGGCCAGAACCAAAAAGCCATCTGTCAGAACTCCTGCACAATCAGCCAGTGCACAAACTATGCCTGCGCAATCCAAGAGAGACAGCCCTTTGGCTAATCTCTCTTCTTCTCACAGCAAGAGGAAAGACTCAGCTTCTCTTCCCAAACACTCTGTTGCTCCAGCGCAATCCACTGGGGGTAGTCTTTTGGCTATTCCTCCTCCTCCTCCTCCTCAGAACAAAGAAAAAGGCCCGTTGGTCTTTTCTCAAACTTCCTCGTCCCACGACTTGGAAGACAACAGAGGGAAACGCTCTTTAGCTAACCCTTCTTCACAAAGCAAAGAAAAAGTCCCTTTGGTCTTTTCTCAGTCTTCATCGGTCTTTATCGTAGAAGATCAATCTGAATGTGCCTCGGCACCAGGCAGTACAAGAACTCTTTCAAACAAGGATTCTTCTCTCCATGTCAAAAGAACTTGTACTGATCAAAGAGGTATTCTGCCTTCTCCGGTAGCAGAGTTCCAAGATCTCCCAACTCTCAAGATATCCCGATCCAAACAGGAAAATTTTTTGGTGTCTCAAATAGAAACCCCTGGGGGTGAGTTTGCTGATTTAAGAACCTATCGCAATAGACCAACTTCTGTGAAACACAAACAGCCAATGCCGAAGACAAACCAGCATCAGAGGCAAACTTCTAGGGTCAAAAATCCTGAAACCTATGCTAATGAAGTGAGCACTTTCCTATACACTCAAGGGACAAAACATTTGAAAAACCGGAACCATGTTCCAAATGTTATCAAAGAACATGTTCCTCAAACTTCTTCTCGTCCCGATCTCCTAGAACATCTCAAACAAAAGCGGGACAACATCTCAACATCTACAGTACAACCACCTGATCATCATTGTAACCACAAGGTTATCATCCAGTGTTGTTGCCAGATAACAAAACGATCTGTCTTCGATCGTTTGACTTTTATAACTTCTAAACCTATGTCAGAAGCTGAAGACGAAGTTTTGTATGCTTCCGTCAACATGACTTCCAGAAACACTGGGGTCGGAGGTGCTCCAAGCACGACAAGCCTCGCAAGCCAAGCCAGCGGTATTTGGATCTACTCCAAGAATCTTCTGAAGGAGTATTTGTCACTACCACATTTCTAGTGTGAGGGTATTTTTGTCATTTTGGGGTAATTTAAATTTATTTAAATTTATTAGAATTTATTAAAATTTATTAGAATTTATGGGAATTTTTAGAAATTATTTGGAATTGTTTGAATAAGGGTTGACTACGTTGACTTTGACTAGCTTTGACTTTGTGACCTAACCCTAGTTAAGTTGCTCTTGACTAGATATGATATCCTAGGTTAAGTTAACCATACTCTAGTTAGGGAAACCAATTAGGAATTTTGAGATTTGAATGGAAGGATTTTGACCACAAGTCATGACTTGTGATTTTAAGTCATTGAATTATGCCTAAGCCCAAAGCCCATTAGTCAAGTGCCCAAACCCTAACCCTAGCAATTTTGTCCAGCTAACTTAACCTACCTAGGGATTCCCCCACTATATAATCTCTCCTAAAATCTAGGGCTAACCTCTTCTTTAGGAATTTATTACAAGAGAAGAAAGAGGTGAGTCTCCATGTTTAAAAACCCATAGAAAATCTATTTTTGATCATTTTTCTCCCAAACAAGTTGCATTAGATCCTAATATTACTGTTCTTGCTGCTATTTGAGTTTTATTTCAGTTTGAGGTTGTTTTTATTTGTTTGGGATACCAAGAAAGGAGCTCACAAAGGGGATTTTTTATTGGAAGTTCATCAATAGGTAACTTTGTCATTCCTCCATGGATTTTCATTTTGTTTTCATGATTAGGAAGCCCTAAGGGTCCCCTAAGTGTCTGTATAGGCTTCGTGTCGAGTTCATTGGGTTTCGTGTCTGTTCTGGACACGTATCAATGCCTATCTCTTTGTGTTTGTGGGACTTTTTGTATTATTTTCAAAATGTTTTTGAATGTAAATTTGCTATTCAGTGTCGCTTACACGTTTCTTGTGCACTGAGATGAATTCGTGCATGTGTCGTGTCATTTTGGATACGGGGACACGCTCGTGCGCGCTCGGGACTGCATGCCCTGCTGTTCGGGGGTTGTGCCGGACACGACACGGCGAGTTTTGACACGAGATTTTTTGGGAGTCTCGGGGCACCCACTGACACGCCATGTGTCAAATTTCGTGGACCCACGTGGCGTATCGAGGAAGAAATCCTCGACGCACGGGATTTTGCCTGTGCAGTACGCATGTGTATTCGAGCACTGATACGGCTCTGTAATTTTGGACACGACACTCTAGGACACGGTGCAGGGTATTGGACACTTAGCTAGACCCTGGGCGAACCAAGGGTTGCGAGCACGAGGCCTAGTTTGGCCTGTGTCGTGTGCACGACACGCGTGCACACGTGTACGATACAGTGCACTGAAACAGTGCCTGTGTGCACTATTTCGTGTCCTGGGTCATTTGGACACGTTTGTGTCCTTTTGTTTGGACACAAACACCTCATTTGGCATATATGCATTGTATATTTAAATTACCAACTCATTATTTTGATTTTTAATGATTATTCATTAGGTAATTATCAATTTACAATTTATGATACTAGGTATCATTTTTCTGTTTCCAGTTTTTAGAAATCCAAATTGGACACCTATTTTAACCCATTATTTACTGCTTAAATATTGATTTTAGTCCTAGTTAGTGTTCTCCTATAGGTAATCTAGCTATGTGATGAAATTGGGTTCATTTGGTGTGTTTTTTGCTGTCATTGGGGATCAAATGGAAAAACTGGGACTGTAGTTCAGAATCCTGAATTAGGTAATAGGTTTCAGTATTTTTTGTTTGGGTCTTGAATCCCTTTCCTTTCCCTTGCTGTAAGTTTCTGAACATCTATGTGGTTGGTCTCCCTTTCTAGTTTTGTGATATGTGTATTGTTGGGGGAAAACCTATTAACTGTTCATGTTTCACTCACACATACCACACCCACATTTCATTCATGTTTCACAACATTACCCCCCACACACACACAACATTGCACACACACATTGCATTCATGCATTCACTTTCACATTTGCCACTAACACCAAGCCTAGTCACTTGACACTCTTTCCATTTGACACTTCACACTCTCACTCATTCCATTCACACATCACACACACACTCACATGCTCTCTCTCTCTCTCTTTATATGTAAGTAGGTATGCATGTAATAGATATTAATGTATATATGTCAATCTTGTAGTGTAGCTATATACATTAATCTATATATATAGTATTTTGAGCCTAGGTATATATATAATATATATATATAAAATGTGATGTTCCTAATGTACTGTACTATAGACTGTATGTAAAGTATCTAAATCAATAGGTAATGATGAAAGATGTTAGACTTGTATTCTAGTTTATAGCTAGTAGCTATGTTGTGATAGCTAGTATAGGCTTGCATAGCCTTGTAAGGGTTTGTGCTAGCTAGTGTAGGTTAGTTTAGACTGGTATAGACTTGTTTAGCCTAGAATGACTAGTTTGACCTAATTTAGACTTGGTTGACCTAGATTGACCATAGTTGACTTAGGTTTGACTCGTTGGTTGACCAAGGTTGACCAAGAGTTGACTTTGGCCTAGATTGACCTAGAATCAGGTAGAATGCATAGTAGAACTTCATTTTACCATTTTGGACTTGTTGTGACTTGTGCTGTTCTGTTTAGAAGCCATACACCACTCCTTGGACAGTACTTTCATATTGGACACTCAGATACCAGACGAGTACATTCTCTGATCATTTCATATCCTGCTTAGAATTATTTCCTGCATTAAATTACTTTACTTGTGCTGTCACGACATTATCACGGATTAGTACTATACGGATCTCTTCATGCGATGTTATCCCCCTCGGGAGCATCGGGTATATTGTGTCATGTGCGTTTCACTTTCATCATGTACTCCTGTGCTTTTACCATACATGTACACTCTTGTGAACCATGTACTCTCATGTTCACAGAGCCTCCATGTATACTATCATGTGCACCCTTTCAAGGGCCCCATGTGATATCATGTACAATAACATAACCTGCTTAGATCCTTGTGTATTAATTGGGGAACGGGGGAGTGCTAGTAGTCATGTGAATAATTCTATAGTAGTGTAGATCATGTACAACTCTTTGTGTAGATCATGTACTAATCTGTTCCGTTTACATGTGGTATCCTGTTCTCTGACTCACTAGCCACTGTTAGTTCCTTACTTATAGTAGATATTTCTATTACAGTTCTTTCTCTCTGTTTACATACTGTATTCTTCAGCACCTGTATCTTACTTTACTGCATGATTATATTTTCTAACCTGCTATGAACTGTTGAGATGTACTGTACTCGCTCCTGTCCTGACTGGACCTGTTGAAAATATTACAGAGGACAAGGAGGAGGCTGGTCTGGACTCTTACTACGGGGCAGCCGTAGATGACACCTGCGAGCTGGACCCTCAGGAGGACCCAGCTCTAGCTGAGGATATCACCCCGATTGCCTAGATTAGATTAGTTAGGCTTATTTTACTTTATGCAGTCTTGAGACATGTTTTAGCTAGACTATATTTGGAGTTCAGAGTTGTATATATTCTTTCATTCTGTATCTGAGACCATGTACTTCTGGATATTGCTGAGATTATCTTAGACTACTTTTCATCTATTTATTTCCTTGAGTTCTTTTCATATCGGGCTATTTCTTCCTTAGTTGTGATTGAGTTTTACTGCTATGTCACCCCCATTCGGGGAGTATAAACTGTTTAGATATATATTGTTAGATGTATGTTGACCTAGGACAGCGTTCTACCGTCGACACTGCGGCGTAGGCTGGACGTACCCACGTCTCGTGCCCTTACTCTAGGGTGCGGGTCGTGACAGCATTCTAACATACCAGATCCCGCAGCCGAGATACAATCGGTCAAAGGAATCTTCTTCAAACTCCTTCTGGTCATCTGCCTACTTCTCATTCAGGAGATGACTCTTTCTCTGATTATGATGCATACAGCGAAAGCTCGGAACAGACGGTGTCCTCCACTGTACCAAGAGAAGTGACAGCTTATGTTGTCACTGAAGATCTCGATGCTTCCAGTTCAGCTAGTCAAGAACAAAGAATAGCTGCGCTAGAAGACAAACTGAAGACCATGGCCAAAATGGTCGCAAGTATACATTCCATCATAGTAGCCCAGCATATAGTACCACCGACCGTACCTCCTATAAATCCTGAAATTATAGCATCGTCGGTACCTGTCAATGCAGGGCTGGAGGTAGTATCTTCTCAAGTACTTCCTGTACAAGTTCAACCTACACCTAGTCAGTCAGGTGCTGGGGGTAGTGCTTATCATGCTGTTCCTCCCCCTAATACTGTGACTCAACCTGCTCCTTCTACATCAGTGGAAGATGCCAATGAAGCTGTCAAGCTCCTGCGTACTCAGTTCGAGGCCTTCAAAAAGAAGGACAACTTGTAGAGGTTAGGGATCAAGCAACCTTACCCAGTTGAATGGAAGGAAGTTCCATTTCCTCCTAAATACAAAATCCCAACAATTTCGCTGTTTGATGGCAGCACTTCTCCAAGTCAGTTTATTAACCATTTTGAGGTTATGACTGTCCAACTTCAACCAAATGATGCTCTTCTTACCAGAGTATTCGTCGACCGTTTAGCTGGCTAGCATACGATTGGTATAGAAGCTTGCCCGATGGTTGTATTACCTCTTTCTCTGGTCTAAAACAAATCTTCTTGGAACGATTCTATGAGGGTATTAATGACATGACCATGTCAGCCCTTAATAAAATCAAGCAAAAACATAATAAAACTGCTGAGAGTTTTATTGAAAGGTTCCGTCGAGAAGCCTTAAAGATGCCTCCAGGGACTCCGGCCGCTGTCACTATTGACACCTGTAAGGCAAATCTTTAGCCTATCATCAGTATGTGGACATGATCTATTCAGTTCCAAGATTGGCCATCCTTCATTGTCAATGCTAAAGCAGCTGAAGTTAGCGCCAACAAATTCAAGCAGCTGGGGGTACAAATGTCAAACCTCGATCGGGATGAATACCAGACATCGGGAGGTGGCAATCGTCATAACAACCACAAGGGAAAAGAGACATTGAACATCAACTTGAAGAGTAAAGAGTCTTTGGCTGTCAACGTAGCTCCACCTACGTCTACCTCTAATCCTTCTGCCCCTCCACCAAGGGAACCTCATCCTAAAGTAGAGTCCTCTTTTGACGAGAATGACACTGCTAGCATCTTTGATTGCTTAATCAAAAGCAACAAGATTCAACTCCCAAATCCCAAGAAGCCTGATGAAGTCGGTAAGACTGATCATCCTAAGTACTGTGTTTATCACAGGTTCATCGGGCATCCTACTCGAGCATGTTATGTACTCAAAGGCAAAATTCAAGAGCTGGTCAACGCTGGTGTTGTCACTCTACAATAAGACGAGAAGGCTGTGACTGCAAATATGGTTTTAGTTCAATTCGGTGACTTCCCTCCGCAGATGGTGCATCATGGCGTCATCCCTATCCCCAAAGCTACTCTTGAGATTGAGAATCTCCCTCCTCCATGAAGTAAAGGTCTCGTTCCCTTGTCTCTTGACAATGGCGAGATTATGTGGATTCACCCTGATCTTGCTTCAGAGTTTGAACTTCCCTCTTCATCCAAGAAGAAAGACCGCTCCAAGGACAAGACAAAGACTTGTAACATGGTGTCTTTTGACCCCATAGTTGACGAAGAAATTCTGTTGGGCACCAGATCAGGGAAAGCCTATCTAAAGGATTACCCCGAAGCTCAAGAGAATCCTGCCTCTTCTTCTGAGCCTGCTCCAGTGTAGCCTGTTTCCACTGAAGATATTCCTACTGTATCCTCACCAGTTGTAGTATCCATTCCTCCCAAGCCGACGGTCGCTGACAAAGGTAAACAGCAAGTCCGCTTCGACAAACCTTTGAAGAAGACATCTCCTTTCGGACTTGAAAAGCCTTACAACTTTGATATCCTGGCTCAATTAGCTAATACACCAGCCATGCTGTCCATTTTCGAGCTCTTGCGTCTTTCCAAAGAGACTCGAGAAACTCTAAGTGAGGCTCTCATGCAAGCTGAAACTTGTCTAGCCCTTTTGAAGAAGCGTAAAGCAGAGCCAGTTTCTTACCTTCATTGTCATAGTGGGTTGGAGTTAATTCCAAACATAACTTTCACACAAGATGACATGCTGATGGAAGACAACAGACACGACCGTCCTCTTTACTATATATGATATGTCGATTCGATGAAAGTTGATCGTATTCTGATAGATCCAGGGTCTGCTCTTAGCATCATACCGAAGACAATGTTGGATGCGCTAAAGATTCCAGTGCATTGTCTTTCCAGTACAATCACCACCATTCTCGGGTTCAACCAGGAAAAGAGTGAGCCTCTAGGCAAGATTCGCCTAAAACTCTAAATAGGCAATCTTCGCACAAAGATGACCTTCTACAACATTGAAAATCATGGTTGTTCTTACAATGCTTTGTTGGGGAGACCATTTCTGCATGAGCACAACATTGTTCCTTCAACTCTCCATCAATGTTTCAAATATGCTGATGATAATGGAGAGGTACAAAAGGAGGTTGCTGATCTCTATCCTTTCAAAGGCGTCGAAGCATACTGCAACGAAGGATGAATTCATGAAGGTGGTGTTGTCTCTGGATACTGAAGAAGAGCAAGAAGCAGTGCCTAATGACACTCTCATCATTCCTGTCAAAGGACGTGTTTCTCGTCCTCAATCCTCCAAACCACTGGCTATTCACCTGCCAGTCCAGAAGCAATCAATTGATGATGATCAAAGGGAGCTCACCTCTTCTGAGCTACTTGTTATCGACTTACGTCGTAACAAGGATAAAAAGTAGCTCACTTCTTCTGAGCCACTTGTTATAGATTTAACTCATAACAAGGATAAAAGGGAGCTCACCTCCTCTGAGCCGCTTGTTATCGACCTCCGTCGTAACAAGGCCAATCCTCCTTCTCGTTCTTCTTCTCCCCCTCTTGTAATCAATCTGATTAAGCCTGCTAAGGCTAAAGGTCCTGTTGTAAATACGAATGTACAGATCAATGAAAAAGCATCTACTTTCCAGTATACTGATGTCATTTATCATACTAAATGCTATTTGGATATGTTAGATAGCTATCAGTCATTTACAATAGGAGTTGTGCAGTCTCTTCAAACAGAAGTCTCATTGGAACATCCAAAAGATTTATATCGTATTGTTCCCGCTCGAAAGAAAGGCGGGAGTCCAATACTTTTTAGTAAAGGACCGGAACAACAATTCAGTTATACGGATGATAGCAAAAGTAACGATACATGGCATCTCCAACTCCGTCGTTATAGTCAACAATCAAAAGACATCCTCCGAAAGATGGGTTATGACTTCAAGAGTGGCCTCAACTATGGCAAGGGTAGACGAACTCCTATCCGTACGACTATTCCAGAAGGAAAGTCAGAGATGTACTACAACAGGACCAAAAGAGGTCTCGGATATGCTTCTCCTCCAGTGTTATCCCCAGCAGTTTTTGAATCTGATAGCGAGGAGCGCTCTAACTCTTCTGATTCCAGGTTATAGGATTCTGACACCAGTGTTGGTCAAGCTCATAGGTTGATCGTATCATCTAATATGGTCACTGTCGAACTTCCAGAAGAATATGACGAGGACATTGAAGAAAGTCCTGAAACAGATCCTTGGGCTCAACGAATGGATACCCAATGGGAACTCCGATTTGAACAAAGGGAACCTCCTACCGAAGATCAATTGGTTCAAATTGATGTAGGGGAGAGCGGGTCACCTCGTCCAATATTCATCAGCAAGAACTTTTCAGAGGCAGATAAGCAAGAATTAATTCTTTTTATTAAAGAATACATAGACGTCTTTGCCTGGAGCTATGAAGACATGCCAGGTCTAGATCCCAAAGTTGCTACTCACAAATTGAACATTCTGCCGAATGCAAAACCGGTCAAACAACAACAACGATGTTTCAAGCCAGAGATGATGGACGCAATCGACGATAAAGTCAAGAAGCTCATCGCTTGTGGCTTTATCCGAGAAGAACAAAATCCTGATTGGGTAGCCAACGTTGTTCCAGTCCTGAAGAAAATTGGCAAAGTTCGAGTCTGCATCGACTTTCGGGATGTTAATGAAGCATGTCCAAAAGATGAATTTGCTCTTTCTATCACGGACGTCATGATCGACATCACATGCGGGTTCGAACGAATATCCTTCATGGACGGATTCTCTGGATACAATCAGATTCGGATGAATCCTGAAGATGAAAAACATACTTCTTTCCACACTCCTCGTGGAGTCTACTGTTATACTGTGATGCCATTTGGTCTCAAGAACGCTGGTGCAACTTACCAACGAGCCATGAGTACCATCTTTCGAGATCATCTGCACAAAATTGTCGAATGCTATGTTGACGATATCGCTGTCAAAAATTGTTTGAAGGAAGATCACATCCAAGATTTGGGAACAATCTTCAATCTTATGTGCCAACATCAACTCAAAATGAACCCTACTAAGTCATTCTTGGGTGTCTCAAGTGGTAAATTTCTCGGCTTTGTCATTACCTCTAAGGGTATACACGTGGATCCCGAGAAGATCAAAGCCATTCAAGAGATGCGTCCTCCATACAACCTAAAAGAGCTACGAGGATTCCAAGGTCGACTTGCGTACATCAGGAGATTCATTTCAAATCTGTTTGGACGCTGCAGACCATTTACTCAACTAATGAAGAAGGGTGTATCTTTCATTTGGACTGAAGAATGTCAACGAGCATTCGACGACATCAAGCGATATCTCATGAACCCACCAGTCTTGGTGCCACCAATCTCATGCATACCATTCTTAATGTATATCCGTGCCATGGATCATTTATTGGGTGCTTTACTTGCCCAAAAGAACAAAGAAGGCCATGAACAGGCCATCTACTATCTTAGCCGTACTATGATTGGTGCTGAACACCGTTATAGTCCGGTCGAAAAGGAATGCCTAGCTCTTATGTTCGCTATTTAAAAGACTTGACATTACATCATTGGTCAAACTATTCTTGTCATATCCCGAGTTAATCCTCTTCGGGTACTCATGAAGAAGCCTAGCACGCTCAATTCTCGGCTGGCTACATGGGCCATTCTGCTAGCTCAATATGATATGGTATATATTCCACAAAAGTCTGTTAAAGGTCAAGTACTGGCGGATTTGTTAGCGGCTCATCCTGTTCCAGAGACATCTAAACTCTGTGATGAAATTCCAGATGAGACATTAGAATCAAATATGATCTCCGAAGAATTTCCTACTTGGCATTTATTCTTTGATGGTGTATCCAGAATCGGACCTAATGGTGCCATTGTAGCAGGAATTGGAGTTGTTCTCATTTCTCCAGACGGATCAACTATCCAAAGGGCTTACTCCCTAGATGAACCTTGCTCTAACAACGTAGCCGAATACAATGCTCTACTGATCGGTCTTCAATTAGCTAAACAACTAGACGTCGAATATCTTGAAGTCTATGGTGACTCTAAGCTGGTGGTTAATCAGGTTAGAGGGACGCCATCAAGATCTAGTACCTTACTTTGAAGCAGCAATCAACATGGCTATATCATTCAAAGCCTTCTTCATCGAATATGTACGCCGAGCTTGCAATACTGAGGCAGATGCTTTGGCTAATCTTACAACAGTCTTAGCTATCCCTATCAAAAGACAGCAGGTGGTGGTCATCTCTAATCGAGAATTGTTTTGTGTCGAAAACAATCATAATATTGAATTCAGTAATCTTACTGAAACCAATGTTATCAGTGAAGATTGGAGAATTCCTTTCATCGACTTCGTAGTTCATGACATACTCCCTGAAGATCCTAAGGAGGCTACGAGTATTCGTCGACGGTCTCTACGATTCTACTACAATCAGACCACCAAAACTCTCTATCGGCGGACTTATGACGGTTTACTCTTCCGCTGTCTTGCTGGTGATGAAGCGAAACAAGTATTACGTGAGGCTCATGGCGGCATCTGCGGAGCACATCAACCCGGTCCTAAATTACAGGATCGCATATGATGAATGGGTTACTATTGGCCTTCTATGGTATCAGATGCCATCAAATATGCAAGAAAATGTCGAGCTTGTCAAATCCATGCAGATTTCATTCACCAACCATCAGAATTCCTGCATCCGACTGCCGCTTCATAGCCTTTTGAAGCTTGGGGCATGGACATCATCGGTCCCATCAATCCTCCTTCTTCTAGAGGATATCGGTTCATATTAGCAATAACCGATTACTTCTCCAAATAGGCCGAAGCTATACCATTGGCTGAAGTCAAAACAAGCAGTGTCATCAACTTCGTCAAACACCATGTCATCTATAGATTTGGTGTACCTCGAAGGATCATCCATGATAATGGACCACAATTCATCAGACAAAAGTTCATAAGATTCTGTGATGATCATCGGATTGACAATGTTGCTTCTACAGCCTACAATCCTACCGCTAATGGATTAGCTGAAGCTTTCAACAAGACTATCATCAAGCTCCTTAAGAAGTTTGTATCTACGAATAAACAAAAATGGAGTGAAAAGCTTGGCGAATGTCTTTGGGCCTACCGAACTACGGTCCGCAACCCCACAGGCTTTACACCCTTCTCTTTGGTGTACGGTTGTGAAGCAGTTCTTCCCCTAGAACTTCAAATTTCGTCCTTGAGAATTGCCATTGCTAACGAGCTCACTACAGAGAACAACGATCTTCTTCGACTCCAAGAATTAGAAGCGCTCGACGAAAAGCGGCTATTGGCTCAACAACATATTGAGTTATATCAAGCTCGCATTTCGAAGACTTTTAATCGCAAAGTTAAAGTAAGAGCCTTTCAGCAAGGAGAACTTGTTCTAACAGTCAGACGTCCTATGACTATGACTCACATGAGCAAAGGCAAGTTCGATGCGAAGTGGGAAGGGCCTTACATTGTCAGCAAAGTCTTTTCAAATGGAGCCTATCAACTTTCAGAGTTAGACGGTCGAATTGCAATGTTGCCTATCAATGGCAAATTCCTCAAGAAGTATTATGTATAAATGTAACAGGGATTTTATGTAAATATGATCAGACAGTTCATAAATAAAGTTTGATTTTTATTTCATCATAAGCGATGTTACATAATATCAAGGAAGGTCACTATCATCCTTCTCAACATTGGGACGTGGGCCACTGCCGTTCTTATCAAAGACATCATCCGCAAAAGAACTGAGAACATCCTTGCTCGAACCTACCAGGAACTTGCAAGCAGCCATCCTCATGGCCTTTTCTTCTTTCGTCGTCCCGGGTTCAAGCAAGAAATCCAGGATGTCCCTTGGTGGCTTGGGTGTAGATGAACTTTCGCCCGCTTCTATTGACTTCGGCTGATTGGGGTCGGTTGGGCGTTCTTCCGGGAGTTCTTCAACCTTCGAGGCAATTTCAGCCTTCCTGGATGCATCTCCAGACGACATCTTTATGTTGAAAAGGGGAAATGATCATTCCTTCCAGATTTCTATCCTATTTATAGGCAGAGATTCTCCAAACAATGAAGCGACACATTCATCCGACGGCTCACCCGTTCATTATCATCCGACGGTTCGTTCGTTCATTCCATCCATTCGACGGTTCGCCCGTTCGTTACCACCATTTGACGGTTCGTCCGTTCATTCCATCCATCCGACGGTTCACCCGTTCATTATCATCCGACGGTTCGTCCGTTCATTCCATCCATTCGACGGTTCGCCCGTTCGTTACCACCATTTTGTCCGTTCATTCCATCCATCCGACGGTTCGTCTGTTTATTACCATCCGACGGTTCATCCGTTCATTACCATCATTCGACGGTTCACCCGTTCATTAGTACCATCCGACGGTTCGTTCGTTCATTCCATCCATCCGACGGTTCACCCGTTCATTACCATCCGACGGTTCGTCTGCTCATTCCATCTATCCGACGGTTCACCCGTTTATTATCATCCGACGGTTCGTCCGTTCATTCCATCTATTCGACGGTTCGCCCGTTCATTCAACTCATTTGACGGTTCGCCCGTTCAACTCGACGATTCACTTCGTTCACACATTTTGACGATTCATTATCGTTCATCATTCACATCAGCAATTGGTCATCCTTGATTGAGTTGTCTATTAAAATAATGATATTCAATAAATTATATTATGCCATGTCCACATTACCTCTGAGCAGATATAATGAATATAATTATTTTCTAAAAATCAAGAAATATATCATGTCCTGCACCTCTGAATATATTTTCTATCGCTATTATTTATATCTGAATAAGATATACAATAAATAATAGAGCCACAAAAAAATGTCTTTTTATTGATCAAAATTCAAGACATTACAAACATACATACTGCAAAACAAGAAGATACAAAAAGTCTTTCTAGTTGGTCGGTGGTGTCATCAAATTGGCAATCTGCTGCTTCAGAATCTGCAATCGTTCTTCACGGGATTCCATCACTCGCTTCCTGGCTTCTTCCATCCCAGATTTTTTATTGAAGGTTGATACAGTTACCATTCTGCGAGTGATTTTAGGTTGATGGGCCGCAGCATATTCGTCTCTTTCTCCGGTTAGAACATCAAGTTGTTGAATTGCTGTTTGATGTTGGGTGGCCTCATCTTCCAGCTCTTCCTGAAGACGGGCAATCTCCGCTTTCAATTCAACAATTCTCTTTTCTTTCCTTTCAGCAACAGATATCACCGTTTCTACTTTGGAATTGTACTCAACAGACTTAGCGGTGAAAGTATCCAAGAGAATTTGGAAATTGACTCTCTCAACTGCAGCCTCCTGAGACATCTGTTCAAACTCGGCTTGCACCAAAAGTTCTACCTCTCCTTTATTCAGCTCTTTGTAGCTCTTTGTTGAGGTCTCTAGCTCATCTAATATGTGATCGAGAAAAGTTGCCTGAGCCTCGTCACCTTGATCGCGGATGGCATTAACTAAGAAAGAGGTTGGACCTCTAACCGTGGAGAAATCAGCCTCCTCCTTCTCCGTCACTCTATTTATTAAAGGTCCCAATGAATCAAAGAAGAACTTGGTAAATGAGTGGACGATGAATTGATTGGTAGCCAGAGCGCCAGGAGTAGCAGCTACTCCTGTTGACATTGAAGCGGCAGGACGTTCAGTCTCTTGTACTTGGACTGAGGGCTCTTTGAATAAGGAAACTAAAGTAGAGCTGGTTGCTCCTACCGGTTGTTCCTCTGCAAAATTAAAATTTTGTCATTTTGCCTATCTTTGGCTACTGTCAAAGTGGATCAAAAGTGAAAGCAAATTTTACCATGGCTTGGTTCAGCAACAATTCTGTCATCTGTTAGAATAGATTCCAGCCTAGCAGAAGTAGCCTTAGACATCACTGCCTAGCTACTGCCTGCCTCGGAGCCACATGACAAGTGACGACTGCTGCTAGCTATCGTCATCGCAAGCACTATATCCATGCACACTGGAGGAGCTGAAGAAGATCCGAGTTCTTTATGGATAAGAATAAAGATGTCAGCTATTAATCTATTAAAAGAAAATTGCTAATTTTATTCTATACCTTGGGGATCAACAGCAAGAGTTTCCTCCAGGACCGCTTCTTCATCTGCTATCTTTTCTGGAGATGTCTATACCTCAACATCCATTTCAGGATCCAAGGTGTCATTAGCAGCTTTGGGAGATATCTGCACCTCAATATCCTTTTCAGGATCTAAGGTGTCATTATCAGCTTTGGGAGACATATGCACTTTATCATCCCCTTCAGGATTTTGTGTATCATCAATATACTCTGATGATGTACTCTCCTCATTTTCATCTTCCTCCGGTGTCTCCCCACTGACAGTTGTAATGGTTTGATCAACATAATCCTGCGAGCCAAAGTCACAGTCATTTAAAGCATCGATCATCAAACGATCCTCCTCCTCGCGGGTTGTTCCCAGTGTAACAGGAAGATGAGTAGTCTCCACTGCCGGTAAAGGAGATCGTAAAGCTTCCTCTTCTCTAGGCTCTGTAGCCTCTTCTCTCTGCTTAATTTCTTCTCTGGGCTCTGCAGCCTCCTCTCTCTGTTCGGTCTCCTCTCTCTGCTCTGGACTAGACTCAGACAGGAGTGGGAGATGGCATAGTAATTCCAGCGGCAGCATTCACCACCATCGAAGACAAGAGTTGCCTTGGAGGAGAGATCGTTCTCTTTCTTCTTCTGTGGGCCAGCTTCTTCTTTCTGTGCAGAGGCCTTTCAGGACTCTCTACATTTACTATCTCGACCTGTTTCTGAATAGAGATCGGTGTAGCTGCTTCTTCTCGTTGGATTGTCTCGGCCAGCTGCCGAGATTGTGATCTAGTAGTAACTTTCTCTGAAAAATGTTCCAAGATCAATTTTTTCTTCGTAACTGGGAAAGAAGGTTCTTCTCTCCTTCTCTTCTTCTCCTTGACCGGAGACTTAACCACTTTCAGAGAAATTCTCAATGGTTGGTTGACTTCCTCAGGAAAGTTTGCTTCCCTGGAGGCTTCCAATGGATCATCCAGTACTGGTTTATTTTCTTCGTCGTTATTTGGAGCTAGTATATCAGTCGCTCCTTTCTTCAGATGTGTTGCTGTTGCAATACTGTCAACAAGGTTATAGTTCTCAGCAAAAGTATTTGCAGCTGTGTAAAACAATGAATATGTATATAACATTCTAGGGCAATTATTATCCTTGTTTGGCATCGAGAACACTGTCCTTGTGTCTCGAGCGTTGTAGTAGGCCCATGCTCTGGCCCCATCAATGAGATACCCCTTTCCTTGTAGGCAAGTTATAGCGTTGCCTACATGGAACTGGTCGTAACCAAACTGACGGGCGAAGCGACTTGGCAAATATGGTTCAAGATAGCACTCTTCTTCAAATCTGTATACTAAATGCGATGGTCTGATCGTCTTCAACCAGTCAAAAACTGATCGACCTATTGGTTGCCTCCCAAGGTCCATCAGATTTGGTGCCATAAATTCATAACCAGTTGGAGGAGCAAAGCAATAAAAATTCCATCCTTTGCCAAGGTTCAGAGTACGTCTGCAGTCCCTCAGACTAGTGTATATCCACTTGCTTTGGGAGAATCTACGCAGAAAACTGCCACTAACTGCTCCCATGGCGGGGTTCATCAATGAAGGATGGTGCAAGAGCAACCATCCGAATAAATAAGTGTAAGGCAACTCCAGTCTAGGGAAATTCCCCTTATCACCCTTACACTTGAGCATGGAGTCAACATACAGACGAAGACCTGCATTTATTCTACAAGTCATCGCTGATAGTAAATCCATCTGGTAGCCAAAGACTAACCGGACGGCAGCAAAAAGAACACCGCGGTGGAAGCGGTCCACGACGCTTGCTCTGGGTACAACGAATCGACGGAGCCAGTATGTCAAAAATCTTGCCAACTGGGCTTCTTTGGACATGGACCTGTAGCCCATTCTTATAAAGCTTTCAACAAAATCTCCAGCCTTGAGTGGAGGGTATTGATGTTCATCATCAACTTTGATATCCATTCTTTTGTTTTCTTCCATCAAACTGATCACTTCGCTGTTGCTGAGGGGTTGGAAGAAATTCGGGTTGCATGAGTCATGATCTTTGGTATTTTTCTCAATAATATGGTTAAGAAAAAGATAAGTCAACCACTTTGACGAATAGCATATGCCGGAAGAGCCACTTTTGTAGTATAGAGAGCATATGTTGTAATGGCATAGTAGTTCGTCGAAGACTGCTACCGTCTTTGAATTTTCTCGATGTAGTCTATCTAACTCGTCATTTGTTGGAACGTACTCCTCATAAGGAGAGTCTTCCATTGGTAAACACGAGATGTACTTCATCTCATGGAGGGCTAATCCCATCTCCCCGCAGGGCATCATGAACGTCCCTGTTCTATAGTTATACCTCTCTGCCAAAGCCTAAAACAGATAAGGATTTAGGAGGAATCCATATACGGTAGCGTGTACCGCATTATAAAGTTCAATCTCTTTAAGCTTGTCTTCAAACTGGACCAATATCCAGTTGGTAATACAGCTCCATCTCTTAATGTCTGGGTTTACCAGACCGGTCAGCCGGATATCCTGATCCGGATATCTGCCCTCAGCCTTTGCATACTCATTCGCAAAGATTGGAGTCCTCACAGGCAACAATAAAGAAGAGTTCTCTAGAGGGATGCACCCTGGCTTCAACCCTCTGAGTAAAGTACCATGACGTTCAGAAGAGCTATATAACATGTCTCTATTGTTCGGGCCTTTCTTCACACAAATCTTTCCAGTCCTGGCATGTTGAAGGGGAGTAATGTCCCAGTCCATCCTCCTGGGATGGCTTGCATGAGCATATCGTGCTAGAGGGAGGCATCTAGCAATGTCTGGTAACAAGATTAGTTTCTCTTTCCTTTGGAAGGTTCTCTGCTCAACGCGGGGTCTTGGCTGAGAACTTTTGTCAATGGCTTCACCAAATAGGAACATAGGTTTCTTGTGGGTGATGGCGTCAGCAGACTGCAAGGGCTGTCCATTCATTAGACTTAATAAAGTCTCATTGTTCTGTGCTATCATGATAGTTTGGCGAGAGGATGAAAGGGCATATTATGGGAAAAGCACATGGGACAAGTCCTCTTTAAATTCTGATTCTGCAAGAGTCCCTACGAAGGTTTCATATTCAGGATCCTCTCCAATGTTAACTACATCAAATAGAAAAAAAAGAATTCAGTACAAATCAAATCAAAGATTCTGTCATCAGACTGCACAAGCATCAGATTACGCAAGCATCAGATTGCGCAACAATAGCTTCTATGCGCAGACTATCAGATTGCGCTGACAAAGCTTGCCCAAAGCAACAGTTTGTGCTGACAATCTTGCACAAATCAGCCGATTGTGCTGACTTTTTGCCAGCACAATTCAACCGATTGTGCGAGAAGATATTCTTCATAAAAATGAAGAATTATGGGTTCATGCAACCTAAACCCTAAACAGGATGGCGCAGTATGACCACATCCCTAAAAAGAGATAGGTTTCGAGATTCAGTAAAGTCGAAAAACCCTAAAAAGATTTTTCGATCGGTTGTCTACCTCACACAGCGGGATGCGCAGCTTCATGTCGAGAAGGGCATGGCGCAGCACGAGTCGAAGACTCGGCGGGGTCTTGCCCTTGTCGGCGGCAGAGGAGCGCTTAGGAGCCATGGAGATCGACGGGAAGAAGGAGAAGAATCCGGAAAGCTCAAGAAGTTTTCTCTTTTGAAAGTTCGAAAGCAAGTAAAGAATGACAGTGAGAGAACGGAGAACTATTTATAGTTTTTCAAGAGCAACGTCCGCCTCAGATTGCGCCGAAGAAACAGGGGCTGATTTATCTGATTGTGCAGACAGCTCATCATATGCGCAACTTGATTTAAAATTCAAAATTCAAAGTATTTCGAAATTTTGAATAAATTTAACTTTCGAAAACTTTGAAGGGGGTCTTGTAGGTCCTAAAAATCAAGTTGCATTCATCAACAAAGTCATAAAAATCAAGAAATACATCCTTCAAATGAACCGCACAGAAGACAGATTGCGCATCATTCAGATTGCGTAGACTGGACTGCGCACACTTTTAAGTGCGCAAGCTGACGTGGCAAATGTCATCATTATCTGACAGAATTAGATCTTCTGACAACTGACAGCACGGAGAACGAGGAGACTGTTCGTTTATTGTGCAGCACGGCGCTCGAGGACACCTGTACATGCAGTACAATCGGCCAGGCTTTCTGTTGCGCAGTCTATTCCTGCACAATCTGAAGTCGGCACAATTCATGTGGCACACTTCATCATGATAACTGACAAATGTACACTTGGCATTCATGCTATCAATTGCTCACTACATGGCAACCATCTATACACGATCATGCGCATTTCAATCAAATGATGCCATGTGTCCAAGACAGTTGGCCCACAATCAAACAACTGCCAGTGCAGTCTGATGCTGGGCAATCCAGTCCATGTGCAATTCAACTTGCGCCATTCAGAATAACTAAAAGTTAGTTATTTTCAGAACTCTATAAATAGAGTTTCAAGTCTTCATTCAAGGGGATCGGACATAAAAAGTTCAAAAATATCAGAGAGTTCAGGAGTTCTTGCCTAAGTGCTGCTGCATTCTTCAGAGGCTTTTGCATTCAACTTCAGAGGCTACCGTCTTCAAAGTTCACATCATCCAAGGGATAAAGCAATCGTTATCTAGATTGGATTCCTACAGTTGTACTTTCCCAAAATTCTTGTAATCTTCTTTACAAAGTTTGTTGAAATAAAGTTCATACTTTTGTTTTTGTAAACAGTGTTCGGGTAAGACCTCTGTTTGAAGAGACTGTACAAATCCCATTGTAAGTGATTGAAAGCTATCTAACATATCTAAATAGCACTTAGCATGATAAATGACATCAGTATACTGGAAATGAGATGCTTTTTCATTAATTTGTACATCTGTATTTACAACATGACCTTTAGCCTTAGCAGGCTTGGTCAGATTGATTACAAAAGGGGGAGAAGGAGAACGTAGAGGAGGATTGGACTTGTTACGATGGAGGTCGATAACAAGCGGCTCAGAAAAGGTGAGCTCCCTTTTATCCTTGTTATGAGATAAATCAATAAAAAGTGGCTCAGAAGAGGTGAGCTGCCTTTTATCCTTGTTACGACGTAGGTCGATAACAAGTGGCTCAGAAGAGGTGAGCTCCCTTTGATCTTGACCACCATCAGTTGGTTGCTTCTGGACTGGCAAGTGAATAGCCAATGGTTTGGAGGATTGAGGACGAGAAATACGCCCTTTGACAGGTATAATGAGGATGTCATTAGGCACTGCTTCTTGTTCTTCTTCAGTGTCCAGAGCCAGTACTACCTTCATGAACTCATCCTTATACATACGAGCATCGTTACAATATGCTTCGACACCTTTGAAAGGATAGAGATCCGCAACCTCCTTTTGAACCTCTCTATTGTCATCAACATATTTGAAACATTGATGGAGAGTCGAAGGAACAATATTGTGTTCATGTAAGAATGGTCTCCCCAAAAGAGCATTGTAAGAACAACCATGGTTGTCTATGATGTAGAAGGTCACCTTTGTGCGGAGATTGCCTATTTGGAGTTTTAGACGAATCTTGCCCAGAGGTTCACTTCTTCCCTGGTTGAACCCCAAGATGGTGGTGATTATGCCAGAAAGACTATGTACTGGGATCTTCAGTGCATCTAGCATTGTCTTTGGCATGATGCTGAGTGCTGACCCTGGATCTATCAGAATACGATCGACTTTCATCGAGTCAACATATCCTGTATAGTATAGAGGACGGTCATGCCTATTGTCTTCCATCAGCATATCATTCTGTATGAAGGTAATATTTGGAATTAACTCCAACACACTATGACAATGGAGGCAAGAGACAGGCTCTGCCTTCGACTTCTTTAGAAGGGTTAGACAGGTTTCTGCCTGCATTAGAGCTTCACTCAGAGTTTCTCGAGTTTTTTTGGAGAGACGCAAGAGCTCTAAGATTGACAGCCTGACCGGTATATTGGCTAGTTAAGCCAAAATATCAAAGTTATATGGCTTCTCAAGTCTAGAAGGAGATGACTTCTTCAAAGGCTTGTCGAAGTGGACTTGTTGTTTGCCTTTGTCGGCTACCGTCGGCTTGGGATGAGTAGGTTCTACAACCGGTGAGGATGTAGAAAGAATGTCCTCCGTGGAAACAGGTTGCACTGGAGCAGACTCAGAAGAAGAAGCAGGGTTTTCTTGATTTTCAGGCACTTTCCGTAAGTAGGCTTTTCCTGTTCTGGTACCCAATAGGATTTCCTCTTCAACTATGGGGTCAAAAGACACCATATTGCAGATCTTTGTTCTACTCTTGGAGCATTCTTTCTTCTTGGAGGAAGAGGGAACTTCGAACTCCGAAGCAAGATCAGGGTGAATCCACATAATCTCACCATTTTCAAGAGATAAGGGGACGAGACCTTCACTTCGTGGAGGAGGGAGATTCTCGATCTCAAGAGTGGCCTTGGGGATAGGGATGACACCGTGCTGTACCACCTATAGAGGAAAGTTACCGAACTGAACTGAGACCATGTTCGCGGTAACCGTCTTCTCATCTTGCTGCAGAGTGACAACACCAGCGTTGAATAGCTCTTGAATCTTGCCTTTGAGCACATAACATGCTCGAGTGGGATATCCAATGAATCTGTGATAGACATAATATTTGGGATGATCAGTCTTACCGACCTCAACAGGCTTCTTCGGGTCTGGGAGTTGGAGCTTATTGCTTTTGATCAAGCAATCAAAGATGCTCATGGTGTCATTCTCGTCAAAGGAGTACTCTACTTTCGGACGAGGTTCCCTTGGTGGAGGTGCAGAAGGAGGAGAAGTAGACGTAGGTGGAGCTACGTTGACAGCCAGAGATTCTTTGTTCTTTAAGTTGATATTCAAAGTCTCTTTTTCCTTGTGGTTGTTCTGGCGATTACCGCTACTCGATATCGGGTGTTCGTCCCGGTCGGGGTTAGAAATGTGTACCCCTAGCTGCTTGAACTTGTCAGCACTAACTTCAGCTGCTTTAGTATTGACAATGAAGGATGGCCAGTCTTGGAACTGAGTTGACCCCGTCCACATGCTGATAATAGGCAAAAGATTTGCCTTGCAGGTGTCTATAGTGACAGCGGCCGGAGTTCTAGGAGGCATTTTTAAAGCTTCTCGGCGGAACCTTTCAATGAAACTCTCAACAGTTTTATTATGTCTTTGTTTGATTTTATTAAGGGCTGACATGGTCATATCGTTGATCCCCTCATAGAATCGTTCCAAGAAGATCTGTTTGAAACCCGAGAAAGAGGTGATACAGCCATCAGGTAAGCTTCTGTACCAATCGTATGCCACACCGACTAAACAGCCGACGAATACCCTGGTAAGAAGAGCATCATTTGGCTGAAGTTGGACAGTCATTACCTCAAAGTGGTTAATGAACTGACTAGGAGAAGTGCTGCCATCAAACAAGGTGATTATTGGAATCTTGTACTTAGGAGAAAATGGAACTTCCTTCTATTCAATAGGATAAGGTTGCTTGATTCCCAATCTCTACAAATTGTCCTTCTCTTTAAAAGCCTCGAATTGAGTGCGCAAGAGTTTGACAGCTTCATTAGCATCCTCCGATGATGAAGAAGGAGCAGGCTGAATCAGAGTGTTAGGGGGAGGAACAGCGTGGTAAGTACTACCCCCAGCACCTGACTGACTGCGTGTGGGTTAAATTTGTACAGGGGGTACTTGAGGAGATACTACCCCCAGCCCTGCATTGACAGGCATCGACGATGCCATGATCTCAGGATTTGTAGCAGGTACAGTCGGTGGTACTATATGTTGGGCCACGATGATAGAATGCATACTTGCAACCATTTCAGCCATGGTCTTCAGCTTGTCTTCTAGTGCAGCTATTCGTTGTTCTTGACTAGCCGAACTAGAAGCATCTGGGTTTTCAGTGACAACATAAGCTATCACTTCTCTAGGTACAGTGGAGGACACTGTCTGTTCAGAACTTTCGCTGTATGCATCATGATCAGAGAAAGAATCATCTCCTGAGTGAGAAAGAGGAAGATGACCGGAAGGATCTTGGAGAAGATTCCTTTGACCGATTGTATCTCGGCTTCGGGATCTGGTATGTCAAAATACTCCTTCAAAAGATTCTTGGAGTAAATCTAAATACCGCTGGTTGGGCTTGCGAGGCTTGCCGTGCTTGGAGCACTTTCTACCCCCAGTGTCTCGAGAAGCCATGTTGACAGAAGCATACAATACTTCGTCTTCATCTTCTGACATTGGTTCAGACGTTGCAAAATTCAAACGATCAAAGACAGATCATTTTGTTGTCTGACAACAACACTTGATGACGACCTTGTGATTACAATGGTGTCCAAGTGGTTGAACTGGAGGTGTTGAGATGTTGTCCTATTTTTGCTTGAGGTGTTCTCGGAGATCAGAAACAATGACGGGACGAGAAGAAGTCTATGGGATATGTTCTTTGACTATATTCGGAACATGGTTTCGGTTCTTCAAATGTTTTGTCCCATGAGTATATAGAGAAGTACTCATTTCATTAGCATAGGTGTCAGGATTCTTCATCTTAGAAGTTTGCCTCTAATGCTGGTTGATCTTCGGCATTGGCTGTTTGCGTTTTATAGAAACTGGTCTATTGAGATAAGTCCTTAGATCAGCAAATTCACCCCAAGGGGATTCTTTCTGAGACACCAGTAATTTTTCTTGCTTTGAGCGGGATATCCGGAGAGTTGGGAGATCTTGGAATTCCGCTACCGGAGTAGGTAGAATACCTCTTTGATCAGTACACTTCCCTTTGGCATGGAGGGAAGAAGAACTCTTGTTTGAGAGAGTTCTTGTACTGATTGGTGTCGAGGCACGTTCAGATTGATCTTCTACAGTAAAAACCGAAGAAGACTGAGAAAAGACCAAAGAACCTTTTCCCTTGTTTTGTGAAGAAGGGTTGGCTAAAGAGCGTTTTCCTCTGTTGTCTTCCAAGTCGTGGAACGAGGAAGTTTAAGAAAAGACCAACGGACCTTTTCTTTTGTTCTGAGGAGGAGGAGGAATAGTTAACAGACTACCCCCAGTGGATTGTGCTGGAGCAACAGGGTTCTTGGAAAGAGGAGCAGAGTTTTTCCCTTACTGTGAGAAGAAGGGAGATTAGCCAAAAGGCTATCCCTCTTAGACTGCGCTGGCACAGTTTGCGCAGGGGTTGAAGTGGCAGTAGGCGCATTGGCTGGTTGCGCATGAAAAGCTTTGACAGATGGCCTTTTGGCCACAGACACTGTAGCTTGCGCAGTAGGAGTCTTGACTTCATAGTGCTTGAGTTGCATTCTGGTTGATGGAGTGGTGGACTGCGCAGGAAGAGTTGCAGCCAACTGTGCTAGGGGAAGAGGAGTCTTGCACTTTGCCAGAGCAGCATAGGAAGTGGTTTATGCACTGACAAGAGGAACAGTATACTGTGCATGGACAGTAGAGGCAGCAGACTGCGCAGCAGTTTTGGGAGCAGAGACAGCAGACTGCGCAGAGGATTGTGCAGAGGATTGTGCAGAGGACTTTGGAGTCCACGTTGAACAGACTTTGCTCTTGGCAGAAGTTGTAGTATGACGAGTAGTCCCGGAGTTGATCATCGCCTCATAGGCCGTCTGGTTGACCTTTACAACCAGCGTCTTCTGCGTCTTTCCGATAGACGCAACGTCATATTGAGTTGTCACTTTCTCGTCGGAGGAAAAAGTCGTCCCCAGCAGAGTCGCCATTTTGTTTGCAAAAACCAAAGTGTTCTTTATTTCACAAACTTTGTAAGAAGATTACAATTGAATTATGAGAAAGTACAACTATAGAAATCCGATCTGAAGACGATCGTTTTATCCCTTGAACGATGTGAACTTTGAAGACGGTAGCCTATGAAGAATGCAGCAGCACTTTGGCATGAACTCCTGATCTCTGGTGATGATCTTAAATGATCTGATGTTGATAATGAAGGACTTGAAACTCTATTTATAGAGTTCTGAAAAATAACTAATTAGTAGTTATTTCTGGATTGTGCAGGTTGGATTGCGCAGGCACTGGACTGCGCAGACTACCAGTTGTACTGACAGTTACTCGATTGTGGGCCAACTGTATGAGACGCGTGGCATTATTTGATTGAAATGCGCATGGTCGTGTACAGACGGTTGCCACGTGGTGAGAAATTGATGACATGTAGGCCACGTGTAAAATGTCAGTTATTTTGATGGATTGCGCTGCTTGAACTACGCTAGCTTTAAACTGCGCTGGGATCGAACTGCGCTAGCTTCAGATTGTGCTGGCTGTACAGCTGTCCTCAAATGCGGCGCGGCTTGAGAAACGAACAGACTCTTCGCTTTTCGTGCTGTCAGTTGTCAGAAGATCTAATTTTCTGTCAGATAATGATGACGTTGCCACGTCAGCTAGCGCGCTCGGATGGGTACGCAGTTCAGCTTGCGTAATTAAATTATTGTGCAATCTGTCTCCTGTGCAGTTCATTTGAATGGTGCGCAATTTGATTTTTATTACTATTTTGATGTGTGTAACTTGATTTTTAGGACCTACATTGATGCGCTCGCATGAGATTGAAGACAGTCTTAAGGTCTTGTAGGTGATCTCCTTTGAGACGGCTCTTGACTGCGATGTCATCAACACAGCACTCGACTGTCTTACGAAGATGCTGACGGAAGATGGTGTTCATAGCTCGTTGGTACGTTGCACCAGCGTTCTTCAAGCCGAAGGGCATCACTGTATAGCAGAAAACCCCCTTCGGAGTCCTAAATGACGTGTGTTTTGCATCATCGGAGAACATCTTGATCTGGTTGTAGCCCGAATACCCGTCCATGAAAGACATACGTTCGAAGCCACATGTGTTGTCGATTATCATGTCGGTGATTGGAAGCAGGAATTCATCCTTCGGGCAAGCAGTGTTGAGATCCCTGAAGTCGATACAGACTCGTATCTTCCCATTCTTCTTGGTGACTGGGACGATGTTGGCCACCCAATATGGGTGTTGTTCTTCATGGATAAATCTGCTGGTCAGGAGTTTGTCTACTTCCTGATCGATAGCGTTCATGATGTCAGGACGAAAACGTCACTGTTGCTGTTTTATAGGCTTGGCATCAGGTAAGATGTTAAGCCTATGCATCGCGATCTGGAGATCAAGTCCCGGCATATCTTCGTAGCTCCAGACGAAGACATCAATATATTCTTTAGCCAATTGGACCAAAGATTCCCGGTCTTCTCCTTTTAGGCTTTTGCTGATGAAGATGGGTTTGGAAGAAGATCCATCCCCAAGGTCGATCTGCTCGACTTCGTCTTCGGTAGGGGGTTCGCGTAATTCAAAATAAAACTCCCACTTTTCTCCTAGGCGTTGAGCCCAGGGTTCTTCCTCGAAGAATTCTGGCATTTGGTCTTCGCCTTCATCTTCTTGAGATTGTGCAGATGTCATGTTGGCTGATAGCACTTTCTTGAAGACTGATCCGATGCTGGTATCGGAATCCCAAGTTGATGCTTTAGATGAATAAGAATGTTCTACTTCTTCTGCCTCCGAACTCTCTGGAGTTGACGGCGGCGTGACATAGCCCACCCCCCGTCGAGTTCGATGATAGTAGTCCTGCGACTTTTCTTTTGGTGTTGCGAGTCGGAGAGGAAGACGTCGACCCTTGCCGTAGTTCAGGCCTTTGTTATTTTTTAGATCGTACCCCATATTTTGGATGAGGTACTTTGCCTTGTCCGTGTATCGATAGACTTGTATTCTGCCGGTATCTGGTTCTTGCTCGAGTGGCGGGAGGTCTTGATGACGCTCGACTTTGCCGAAGATGATGGATTCTTCGTCTCGATTCTGCGGTAGGACTACAAAACAGACCCCTTGGGACGGGATTACTCGATTTACATGATTGACGATCGTTATTTGTGTTTGCAACAACCGTAGAACGTTATCTAATATGTACATGGCGTTCCAATGTGGAAGACTAGAATAATTAAAAGACACTCTATTATTGATGAAATACGACATTTTATCCTGCGGGATTATATTGTCCAGAGAGGGTACATCTACATCAGCAGATATATATTCTCCTAGCTCTTCATCTGTGAGTACTGGGGTTGGATCGGGAGAGTCCACCGCAGCTTTGATCTTGGGATCCGAGAGGGCTATGTGGGCCTTCTCCGGCAGCTTGGATGAGACTGATGATTGCGGAGGCCTGCCTTTAAGACGCACCTTCAGAGGTGCCTCAATTGAGCCTTCAGTTATTGGTGCCTTCCCTTGTAGTTTTGCTACAAGGGAAGCCGATGTTTGAGGCGACTTTCCCTTGAGCTGTATCTTCAAGGGAGTTTCAGTAGGTGTTCGACTTAGAAAAGTTGGTGCTTTTCCAGGTAGCTTGATGTTCATGGGAGGCAATGTCTGAGGCGGCTTTCCTTTGAGTCAAATTTTTAAAAGAGCGTCAGGAATCATCTCTGGCTCCATGTCCGGCTCTGCTGCCGTTTCTGCCTCATCGTCAGCATCATTGGCTTCCTTCTCGTCGGGCGACTTGTACAAGGTAGAATCTGTGAAGTACGCTTCGACCCCCTTGAAAGAATAAATGTCTGCGAACTCCGTCCGGATGATGTCGTTGGTGGACACGTACTTCATACATTGGTAGAATGTGGATGGTACCACCATGTACTCATACAGCCACGAATGACCCAGTAGGAGATTGTAGTTGACGTCGGCGTCCACGACATAGCAAGTCACCTCGGTTCTGAGGTTACCGATATGACACTTTAGCCGTATTTTGCCCAGCGGCTCGCTTTTGCTAGCATTGAAGCCGCTGATTGTCGGTTTGGAGGGCGCCAATCGATACATTGGGATCCCCAGTGTTGAGAGCAGCGTCTTTGGGATGATGCTGAGGGAAGACCCTGGATCGATCTGAATCCGCTTCACCTTGGCGGAACCGATATATCCTGTATAATACAATGGCCTGTTATGTCGGTTGTGCATGAGCATCATGTCTTATTGGGTGAAGGTTATGTTGGGGATAACCTCATCGGCACAACAGTAATGCGCACATGTAGTCGGAAGATCTTCAGGCTGCTTGACCTGACTGATGAAGGACTCAGCATCCTTCAGAGCTTCACAGAGAGCTTCACGAGTGTCCTTGGAAAGGCAAAGAAGCTCAAACAGCGATAGGCGGGCGGGAGTATTGGCAAGTTGTGCCAGTATGTCGAAGTTGTGGGGCTTGGCTAGCCCCGAAGCATTATCCTTTCGTAAAGGCTTGTCGAAACGGACCTCTACGTGCTTCTATTTATTGGCTGCTGGAGGCCTGGATGAGCCCTCTTCCTGGGCAGCAGGGACGGTGCAAGGAGGCACCACCTCGACGGCAGCTTCTTCGGGTTGGACGTTCTGATGTGAACGCGTCTGTATAGGAAGTGCCTCTTCCGCAGAGGAAGAGACCATACGGCAAGACTTGATCTTCCTGTCCTTGGTTTTGGAGGCAGAACGTACCTCCGGTAGAGTAACCTCGGTGACGAGATCGGGGTGAAGCCATAAGACCTCTCCCCGAGATGTGGTGAGTGGGATGAGTCCACTCACGTTGTCACGGGTAGGTGGTAGGTTAACCACCTCCATTGTCGCCTTTGGAATGGGGACGACGCCATCTTGTGTTGTGGTTGGCGACAAGGTGCCAAATTGGAGTGACACCAGGTTGGTCGAGACCGTTTTCTTCTCGTAGTCGACGGAGATAACATCCGCATTGATCATGCGTTGGATGTAGTTTTTGAGGACGTAGCAGTTCTTGGTTGGATGTCCGACAAACCGATGGTAGTGAAAGTACCTCGGATGGTCCACTTTTCCAACCTCGTCGGGACGCTTCGGGGCTGGCAACTTGATCTTGTCACTCTGCTTCAATATCTCAAATAGTTGCAGGGTGTCTTCATCATTGAAAGAATAAACCTCCTTTGGCCTTGGTGCAAGTGGAGGCTTCTGAGTAGGTGCTGATGCACCCTTGGAGGCATTGACAGTCAACGCCTACTTCCCCTTTGTCTCTCGTCCAGGGTTTTTGGCTGCAGGCCATTTTCCCTTGTCCTCAAAGGCAGGGAAACTGACTCCCAGAAGACGAGCATTGGACGCCTTCTTTTCTGCTGCTTCGGCTTCGATGATCAAGGAACTCCAGTCGGGAGGAGGAGTAGAGTTGACCCAGAGTTTGATCGCAGGCAGCATGTTCATGCTGCAGGAGGAGAGGAGTGCATGTTCTGGCATGCCCGGGGGCAGTCTGAAGCAGGCCTGTCGGAAGCGTTCGATGAATACTCGAACTGTTTCCTTCTCCTTCTGACGTATCTCTATGAGGGACGCCATTGTCATGTCCTTCCCTCCGTCGTAGGAACGACCGAGGAAGAGACGCTTCAAGTCGTCGAAGGAAGATATGGAGTTGTCGGGAAGGCTGCAGTACCAGTCGTACGCCACTCCTTTCAGAGCCCCGACAAATATGCTGGTGAGTAGTGCGTCCTCCTTCGGAAGATGTCCCGTTTGAGACTGGAAGTACGTCAGATAGCGACGCGGGGAGTCCTTTCCGCCGTATGGCGTCAATGTTTGTGGTTTATACTTAGGAGGATAAGCCACTTTGTTCCATTCGAGGGGATATGGTTGTGGGATCCCCATCTTTTGGCGCTCCTCTTCTCTATTCTTCGACTCAAAGCGCTCGCGCAAGTCCCTGATCATTTCGACCACGTCTTCCGTGGAGCTGGGAGTCGGGGAAGGTGGTACCGCCTGGAGTTGAGCATTTGAAGGCTCCGACATCCGTCGTGCTTCACGGCGACTGTATCCAAGGATACCCATTGAAGGGGTACACTTGATTCTCCATTGGCCCCTGGGTCAGGACCGGTAGACGGCGCTCTGGCCAAAGCAGACTGAATTTCAAACACTGTTTGAGTCAGCATTTGCATGGAGGCAGAGAGGGTTTTGAGTCCTGCCTCCAGGGTATCCATGCGCTGGACGAGGTCTGCTGGCGGCGCATCTGGCTCGGTATCACCCCCAGTCGTGTATACTGTCATGATACGGCTGGAGTCGGATGGATCAGTTGAGGCTTCGCTTTCGGCCTCGCTCTCTTGTAGGAGAGTTGCCTCTCCTGGGGCTTCGTCCTGGCTACCCCCAACTACGTTCTGGAGGACACCCTCGTCTTCCGGATAAGTATCCGCAAGGGCCTGATTACCCAGTTCTGACTTAGAGGACTTCCTCGTCTTCGAAACGCAGATCCACAGGGGCCAGACTACCCCCAGCTATGTCCGGGAGGCTGACTTCGTCTCCAGGATGAAGATCCACCCCAGCTGTGCTCCGGAGGACATCTTTGTCTTCAGAAAAAGGATCAACAAGGGCTTGACTACCCCCAGCTTCCTCCAAGATCTTTTTTCTCCCCCGAGTGCCTTCAAACACTCCGGAGGACGGGACAGTTGTCTTGGTTTTCCTCGACTGGCTCTTGGACGAGGACGAAGAATTGCCAGTCGCCTTTCGGATTGATGAGGAGTTAGAGATTACGTTGCATGAAGCAACCTTTAGTTCTGGCTCCTCTTTTATTGACACCTTCTTCCCGAGGCGACGTCGGAGGGGTGTTGATGATTGCAGTCGCTGAAACACCGACTGTCTTGGTGGGACTGCTGTCTTGCAACAGCAGTTGATGGTGACTACAGCACAGGTGTGCCCTGTGAGGGGGTGCATTGTGCTTGTCAATCGACCCTCCTGATCGGCGTTTGTGAGTGATCACGTTACGCAGATCGTTGGTGGAGAGTGCCACCTTCGCACCCCCATCAGGCGCATGGCAAGGCCAAACGCTGGGGTGGTCAAGTGAATGCTGCGCCCCCTGATCCAGCACCAAATAGGCGCTCAGATCATAGTGGAGGAACAACATTTACAGTGACTTGAACGAACCTCAGACGCACAACCAGTAGAGGTACGGGAGTTCAAGACCACAGGGTTTGCCTTGCTCGACTTGGTTGCGAACGCAACAGATGAACCCAAGTGAGACAAGGACTTTGAAGGTCGGCTCGTTTTTGGTGCAGAAGCACCCGAGTCGACCTTATACAGCTTACCATCAGCAGCGAGCATGATTGTGAGCGCATGCTTCTGGTTTACTGCCGGCATAGCACGTTTAAGGCGCATGTCCCGTGCTGCCTTGGACTTCTTCGTACCAGCCCGCTAGGGTGCATAGCACTCAGAGTCCAAATTCTTCTTGCTACTACAGCGAGTGAGTCTGTCAAAGACAGAGACCTTTTATGGCACATCAGAGGTGATGCGTGGGGCATTGGCTGCGCCCCTGCTCCGTCGACACATCTTCCTCGCCTGAAAGGGAGATGGCTGGGGAATGTGGTCAGCCGCATGTTTTCCTGAGAGATGCACTGCATCAGTAGGCGAATCTTGGCTGCTGAGGATATCATCAGGAAGGGTAGGCTGCATCGGCGCATCCCCTTCGATGATGGTGCCAGAGGCATCGATCTTGTGCACCCAGACCTGGCGAGTCTTCTTCGACTTCGGCAGCCGCTTCGAAGGACTCGTACTGCCTTCAGAGATGAACTCCTCATACGCCTGTTGATTGAGGCGTACGACTAGCGTCTTGTGGGAGGAGCCCACCTTTACGTCGTCGGATTGCGACACATCTTTCTCGGTAGAGGAGAAAGAGGTCCCCAGCAGAGTCGCCAGCTTGTTTGCCATTAAAATTTTTTGATTGCAAATTTCAATTACAAACAGAACCGTATTACAATGTAGGACTTAGAAGTTGTCCTAGGAGTACATTTTTGTTTATCTGGGTCCCTTGTGCCTATGGAGCGAGTGGTAATGCGTTGACTCCGTTGATGATCTGACGACGGTTCTCGGTTCTCTGAAGGTTTGAGTTGCTCTGGGTGTCGGAGCTTGCGGAGAGGAAGAAGACGTTGAGTGTCTGTATCTGCCTCTCTGTGTGTATTAGTAGGTCTGTCTCTGTATATGTATGCCGATAGCTGTGTGTGTGTGGAAGAAGGAAATGATCCCTCTATTTATAGCTTTGCAGGCTAGCTGCTCATGCACGCATATGTAGGATACGCCGATTTGTGGGGATGCCACGTGGTGATTGCTGATGGAGGCGCATAGACGATGCGCTCTGATTGAGGAGTTGAAGCCTTCCTGTTGCCTTTGTGGGCTGCGGCCGAGCTAACACGTAGCAATAGAGAGGATCTTTCAGTTGCTGAGATCTTGGGTGATTAACACCCCTTCATAGGCTGAATCGAGTCAAAGGACATGTGTCGTAGGTCCATGGCTAAAAGATCTCGGATTTGGTGGAGGGTGATCAGATAGGATGCGCCTGGGATTGAGCGCATGAGGAGACTTTGGCTTGTAACCTTTAGGAGTCACGAACCAGTCTGGGCGCACGGCTTTTGAGGCGCATACGAGGCTTCAGTAGCGACTTGACTTCTGTCTTTAGGGATCAGAGAAAAGTCCAAGGCGTACGGCTTTTGAGGCGCATGTAGAGATTTGGGCACATAGCTGCGGAGGCGCATGCGAATGATTGGGCAGCCACGTGGCTTGTAACCGCCGGATGAAAGTAATGATGATGCTGACGTCGACGACGCTTCGTCTTCTGAAAAAGCTGTTAACTGTTCAGTCCTCGGGGGACGTGCTGCCAACTCAGTCAGACTTCAGCATTTAATATTCTTTGACAGTTGATGGGCTGTTGAGTGGGCGCATCGATCGGCGTTCCACTAGGCGCATGGGGACGCATGGGGGCAAATCCTCATAAGGCGCTTGGTGCTGATGGGCGTATCTGTATGATGCGCGGTCTGACCGGCGTGTCCGCTTTGCATGACACGTCTTTATTGGTCCGACTGTTACGTTCTTCTAGTGCTTTAAAAAGCCATTTTGACTTTGGCTGTGTCACGACCCGCACCCACTGTGAGGGTACGAGAACGTAACAACGCCCAGCCTACGTCGCAGTATCGGCGGTAGAACGCTGTCCTAGGTCTCAATGCCTCTAACAGTATAAGGCTAAACAGTTTATACTCCCCGAATGGGGGTGACATAGCAGAAAATAAACTCAATCACAACTAAGGAAGAAGAAGCACGATATGATATAGAACTCAAGGAAAATACAGATGATCAAATAGTCTAAGATAACATCTCAACAGATATCCAGAGTACAAGGTCTCAGCTACTGAATATGAAAGAATATACAACCCAGATCTCAAAGATAGAAATAAAGTCTAATTACTAGTCTCAAGATAACATAAGTAAGATAAGGCCTAACTAAGCTAGTCTAGGCAGTAGGGTAAAGTCGTCAGCTAAAGCTGTCCCGTAGAAGGTATCCACCCAGGCCTCCTCCTCGTCCTCTGTAATATTTTCAACAGGTCCAGTCAGGACAAGAGCGAGCACAATACATCTCAACAGTTCATAGCAGGTTAGAAAATATAATCATGCAGTAAAGTAAGATATAGATACTGAAGGAAATGCAGTTTGTAAACAGAGAGAGAGCTGTAATAGAAATATCTACTATAAGTAAAGAACTAACAGTGGCTAGTGAGTCAGAGTATAATATAGACATGTAAATGGCATAGGAGATTCTGATGCTACACTATGGAAAGATTCTGATGCTACACTACTTGGATAATATTTACATGTCTACTTCTACTCCCCCGTACCCCCAATCAATACACAAGGATCCAACCAGGTTATGTTATGATTCCATGCAAAGGACCCCGAAGGGTGGTACATGGAAGTCCCATAAATGGGGATTCTAGGAGACCCAATAACTGGAATAAAGATTCAAGGAAGACTCTGTGATCATAAGAGTATATGTCACAAGTGATCAATAAACCAATGAAGCATAGTGATACGCCATGTAAGTGAAACGTACAGAACATATAGTACCCGATGCTCCCTGAAGGGATAACGTCTCAAGAAGGGATCTATATAGTACTAATCTGTGTGACCAATGTGACAGTATCAAGTAAAGTAATTTAATACAGGAAAATAATTCTAAGCAGGATATAAAATGATCAGAGAATGTACTCGCCTGGTATCTGAGTGTCCAATATGAAAGTACTGTCCGAGGAGTGGTGTCTGGCTCTTATTTAGAATAGCACAAGTCACAACAAGTCCAGAATGGTAAAATAAAATACTACAATGCATTCTACATGAATCTAGGTCAATCTGGGCCAAAGTCAACTCTTGGTCAACTCTGGTCAACCCTAGAAGTCAAACTAGGTCAACTATGGTCAAACTAGGTCTAACAAGTCCAAACTAGTCTAAACAAGGCTAAACAAGTATAATCTAGACTCACTAGTCAAGCAGACACACATATATGCCATAGGCTATATCATGCCTATAGGTCAACCCATAACACATACACAAGTCAAAATCTATATCTAAAACAATACCCTTATTGATATATTTATATAATCTAAAACATAACACACACACACACACACACACACACACACACACACACACACACACACATATATATATATATATATATATATATATATATATATATATATATATATATATATATATATATATATATATATATATATATATATATCGTACACACACAAGTTATATATATATGATACTTATATATATATACTCAATATATCTATACATACATTGCATGTATCTATACTAGATACCTATATATTACACAAACTTATATTATATATATAGATACACATATTATATATTGTATACATTACATTATACATATACCTACATTAGGAAAATAGGACATAGAGAGTGAGGATGTGAAAGAGTGCATGTGTGAAGAGAATGTGAGGAATCCTAGAATCAAATGTGTGTGTGTGTGTATCAAGGGTGTCACAGGTTTATGGTTGTGTGTGTAGGAGTAAAAGTGTGTGTGTGATTGCTTGTGTGTGAATGAATGGCATAGAGTATGAGTTTATGTAGAGGCCTGTGTGTGTATATGTGTTTGCTAATGTGAGTGAGAGGAAACAACATAGTTCAGTTTCAGGAAACATAGAGAGGAAACCTAATTCGGTTCATTAAGTAATTCAAAAGACAGTTTATTCGAAAATGTAGGAAGGAACCACATCCAATATCAGATTTTACCACAAAGGAAAACTTGGTTTTTCAAAAGCCAATCCCACATCAATCTCAGTGTTTAGAATTAAGAAACCAACCTATATTATAATTCATGTTAATCTCTGTTAAAAAGAAGGGGAAATAATTCAGTAACTCTCAGGTTACAAATGAACTCAGAATTGAGTTCAAACATCAAGCCAATATCAGAAAATCAATTTTCTGTCTTCACAAAAACAGTCCAACTCTTATCATTCTATTTCGAGTCCAATACACCACCATTTCAACCCAAAATTGACACACATGTAAATTATATATAGGAGAACAATATTAGGGATCCAATCATGTGATTAACAGCATTCAAATTAATCAAAATGACTGTCAAAACTCATATTCAAAAACTGGAAAAAAAATAGTGAGAGAAACTTGTATCAGAAAATTCAGGGAATTTGGAAATTGACCACTCAAAACATGATATTCATACAAATTAATGGTTGGTAAATGATATATATGGTGTGCACGTGTCATAGGATGTGCCTCGTGTCCACCACGATACGTCACGACGTGTCCAACACAATTAAACTCAAAACAGTGCACACACAGACAAAATCAGAACACAGTGTCGTGCACGTGTTCACCTCACTCATAGACACAACACGACACAAACTAGGACTCGTGATCGTGTCCATACCTAGGTTAGGTCTAGGTGCACGTGTCCAAAATCCTGTAATGTGTCCACGGTGTCGCGTGTCCGATATTTTAAGCCGTATCAGTGGCTTAAATCATCTGTGCGCAGAATAGTACAATATCGATGCACAACGGATTTCTCTCTAACCCCTACACGAGACCCAATAAAACTTTGGGGGCATGATGTCAGTGCATGCCCCCTCGTGTCCACCAAGTTTCGTGTCTAAAGATCCCGTGTCGTGTCCTACAGGAGCCCCGAGTAGCAGGGGATGCGCCCAGGCCGCGCGCGCATGTCCAACCGCGTGTGCACATGTGTCAAAATGACTCGACACGACACTGAATCGAACTAAGAGCACTAGAAACGTGTAAGCCATATCAAATCGACACTTCCTATTCAAAAACTTCCACAAAAACAAATCGAAATGCCCATTGGGGTATTTCGTCAAACACTTACACCCATCACTGATACGTGTCCGATACGAACACGTACAGGACACAAAAATTGGCAAACCCTATACCTACAGGACCAGGACACTTAGGAATAGGCATTAATGCAATTAAAACCTAATTTTAATGGGTGGATTGGAAAATACCTATGTGTGTTCTTCAACACAAAAGCTCCCTCAATGAGGATCCCCAAAAGCTACCAAACTTCTTCAAATTGATTCAAATATGAGATTTGACTCCACAATCAGCAAGAGAACATTGATTAGAACACAATGGAAGAAATCCCAATAAAAATGTAGTCCTATTGGTTAAACTATGAAGAAAAATAAATAAAGGCTTACCTAGTCTTAGGAAAATGATGAACTAATAAAAAAAGAGGCACAAATTCCTATGGAGACATTATATAAGCAAGAGGGGGGGGGGGGGGGGTCTTGGCTGGCCACTTTAGTTAGGGTTAGGGTTTCTAGGTTGCATCCTAGGGTTAGGAATGAATCAAGGCTAATGGGTGGCCTAGAATCTAGGGCTCTTTCCTAGTCTTTAGCAAATCACTTAACTTAACTAAACTTGACTTAAACCATTAACCAAAACCAACTAATTCTCAAAGTGGCTAACTAAACTAGTTATGACTAATCTAGGTTAGGTCCAATCTAGGTTAGGCTAACCAAGGTCATTGCTAGTCAAGTCAACCTAGTCAACCCTCATTCAAATAATTCCAAAATAATTTCTAAAAATTCCCATAAATTCAAATAAATTATAATAAATTCAAATAAATTCTAATAAATTCAAATAACCCCAAAAATGACAAAAATACCCTCAAACTAGAAACGATAAATAAAATATCCTAATCACAAGTCATGATTTTAAATAGTTTAAAAAGATTAAAAATCACCAAGAATCATAATAGGAATTAAATATAATAAATAATAATTATAATTATAAAATTTCAAAATTACCCTCATCTGGAAAACTGGGTGTTACAATCCTACCCACCTTATAAAAATTTCGTCCTCGAAATTAAGATGGTCGCACCCCTTCTAGGTTAAGCCCCCAGCAATCATAGTCTCAGAAACCTATTTAAATCATACAGTTGGAAAGTGTAACCTATGGGGTCATGGCATGTAATATCAGTCTGGGGTCTCATCTAGTTACATCAACATGCTACAGTACTAGTCAATCACAAGGTATCAAAATATACAAACAAGGGATGCATCAAATATTCTTAAAAGGGGATACTAAGGTTAGGTCAAAACTCACCTCCAGCTAGGTCTGAGAACTAGAACTCCCTCCTGGAAGCAGGGCCCTGGTTGGGCCAGGTATATCAGGACAGTGCTGCACCCAGTGTGCAGCTGACCCACAGAATAGGCACAATCTTAGTCTCTTTTTACAGAAGTTCCACTTGTGTCCGGACTTCTTACAGTAGGCACAGATAGGCTCTGGCTCAGCTGGCCTCTGCTGGACAGGAGACTGGACTGGGTATGATGATATATGCTGGATATATGGGTACTACTCAAACTCTGGGTAGGACTGGGTACTGCTCCTCGCCTTCTTGGATCTAGGCTCTCTTCCTGGAAGCACAGAGTACCGGAGACGTAACAACCTCTGGTATTGCTCCCTCATGGCCTCAACATGAACTCTCTGTGACTCCAACAGCCTTTCTTGGAAATATCCAAACACCTGGGCTGCGTCAAGTAACAAACTTCCGGGTGGTACAGTATGGAGTACCATCCCAAGGGGTAGGAAAAGGCTCTCGGTCTCAGGAAAATCTGCAGCTCTCTCCTGAACGACAGGAGATGAAGGAAGACTCTCTAGCGAGGCTACCACCATCTCCTCAATGGCAGGAGGTGCCACCACCCCCTGATCAGATAGAGGGATCACTACCTCCTGAACAGGAGGAGGTGGAAGCATGCTCTCAGTAGCTGCAGCTGCTCTCAGGCGACGGGCTCGGGTCGTGGGTGCCATACTGGAAAGGGATAAAAACAACAATAATCATCAAGGCTGTAAGGCAGTCTACCATCCTATCTGAAAACTGATAATTATCAGAAATAAAATAAATATAAAGGGGTACTATTTAAAAATCAAGATCAAAGGTTTAAGGAACGAAAGTCAATAGCATTGAAATCCAAATCACGATATATATAGAGAATGTGTTAAAGAGGGAAAAGCTAGCATTATGTAAGGGTTATGTGGTTTGTGTGAAATATACATGAAAGTGTATAAGAGGATTTGTGTCTCAACTATAGCTATCAAGTTATACTATTCATGGCATATTGGTTAAACAGTCTACAAGGCACAAGCTATTTACTCATAACATGCACGGCTAACCATATATATATGTATACCTATATGTATAGAGAGGTAGAGATTTAATTGCATATACATACATTATAACATGTATACAGAACTATATATATATATATATATATATATATATATATATATATATATATATATATATATATATATATATATATATATATATATATATATATATATATATAGCTATATGAACATAACATAGAGATGAAGGGTTAGGTTTTCATGGCAGTTGTGAACATTAGTGTAGGGTGTCAAGTGTACATGGGTTAAAACTTGAAATGAAGGGTTCATCGTTCACCTTAGTTCAACATTACATATTAAATCTGAAATTGAACTACACATTTGTAAGCAATAAAAAAAATGTTAACATGTATTCAGTTTTCAAAATTTTGGAGAAATTCGAACATCAAAACTAACTCAATGTTTACCACAACTTAACATGTAAGAGTATGAAACCTAACATTATACACCTACACACAACAATGTATACGGCTCAAACATTACTATTAAAGAAAACTGCACATTGACTAATCACTTAGAATTCAGACTTAAAGGGTTAATATGTACACAGTCTCAGGTTTGACAATTTCAACACAAAACTCAACCAATCTCAACCAATTTTCTTTAAGACTTGAAACCCTGCATGTAACATACATGTGCAGTATCGTAAACAACAACTAATAACATGAAATTTAAATTCAATTTAAAATTAATCTGGAAAAACAAAGAAGTAGTCACTGATACTGTCCTATATTAGAATTATTAGGATTTTGAGAAATTAACATCAACATATTAATATGCATTTAGATAGGTGGGTAATCAAGTGTAGCATGCATACGTGTCAGGGAAGCATCTGTGTCCACTATATATATATATATATATATATATATATATATATATATAAATATATATATATATATATATATATATATTAAGGTAATACAAGAAATAATGGCAAGAAGAAATAATGATAAAATCTGTTCTGCTTATGTGTTTAAAAGAAGGAACCATTTTGAAACCAGAGTTATAATATCAAATCTAAGTCAAGGTCTAGCAAAATCATTAATTCATTGTATTAGGAAGAATTTTATAGCAAGAAGTTACACAAGGTTTATAATAACAGCTAAACTACTCCTACTCATACTCCTACTCCTAAGTTATTTGATGATGGAGTACAATTTATAACAACAGAATGGTACGATAGAGATGATATGTTTAAAAACCTTCTTAAGATATAATCTGATAATCATATGCGTCTGTCAAAAATCATGTTACTCAGAGTCCTCGCCATGCCAGTAAGCAAGGTTGCGATAAACGATAGATTCCATAACTGGGGTATGCACCTCTACAATCATGTCGTCTGGAAATCTCGCTATGCCGACTAGTATAGCTGCGAGAAATTCCAAATCTCATAACCAAGGTACGTACATCCGAAGTCAGGTCTCTATGTTTCTGCCACGCCAGCTAATATGGCTGCGATAAACTACAAGTTCCATAATCAAGTAGACGTTTTACCATCCCTGTATTCCCGTCAACATATGTTATCAGAAAAATATCGTAACTCAGGCTTTAAAATTCATCTCGATAGAAAATCAAAATCAACAATGACCCAACAAAATCAAATTCAGTAATCAAGGAGTGAGAGCAACAAACAAGGGAAATGATTTCAAATTGAAGTTTAAATAAGATTCTCAAGGGTCGTCCCAGGAATCTCTTAAGGAATCCTAACTGTGATTGAGTATCTTCAAAAATATATTCTAATCCTACTGCTGGCTATATTGATACTCTAGTTCGAATACCACTATATAAACTCGACCTGCATGGGCCACCACTAAAAACGTGTCACGACCCGCACCCACTGTGAGGGTACGAGAACGTAACAACGCCTAGCCTACACCGCAGTGTCGACGGTAGAACGCTGTCCTAGGTCCCAATGCCTCTAACAGTATAAGGCTAAACAGTTTATACTCCCCGAATGGGGGTGACATAGCAGAAAATAAACTCAATCACAACTAAGGAAGAAGAAGCACGATATGATATAGAACTCAAAGAAAATACAGATGATCAAATAGTTTAAGATAACATCTCAGCAGATATCCAGAGTACAAGGTCTCAGCTACTGAATATGAAAGAATATACAACCCAGATCTCAAAGACAGAAATAAAGTCTAACTACTAGTCTCAAGACAACATAAGTAAGATAAGGCCTAACTAAGCTAGTTTAGGAAGTAGGGTAAAGTCGTCAGCTAGAGCTGTCCCGTAGAAGGTATCCACCTAGGCCTCCTCCTCGTCCTCTGTAATATTTTCAACAGGTCCAGTCAGGACATGAGCGAGCACAATACATCTCAACAGTTCATAGCAGGTTAGAAAATATAATCATGCAGTAAAGAAAGATAGATACTGAAGGAAATGCAGTATGTAAACAGAGAGAGAGCTGTAATAAAAATATCTACTGTAAGTAAAGAACTAACAGTGGCTAGTGAGTCAGAGTATAATATAGACATGTAAATGGCATAGGAGATTCTGATGCTACACTATGGAAAGATTCTGATGCTACACTACTTGGATAATATTCACATGTCTACTTCTACTCCCCCGTACCCCCAATCAATACACAAGGATCCAACCAAGTTATGTTATGATTCCATGCAAAGGCCCCCGAAGGGTGGTACATGGAAGTCCCATAAATGGGAATTCCAGGAGATTCTAGGAGACCCAAAAAATGGGATAAGGATTCAAGGAAGACTCTGTGATCATAAGAGTATATGTCACAAGTGATCAATGAACCAATGAAGCATAGTGATACGCCATGTAAGTGAAACGCACAGAACATGTAGTACCCGATGCTCCCTGAAGGGATAACATCTCAAGAAGGGATCCATATAGTACTAATCCGTGTGACAATGTGACAGTATCAAGTAAAGTAATTTAATGTAGGAAAATAATTCTAAGTGGATATAAAATGATCAGAGAATGTACTCGCCTGGTATCTGAGTGTCCAATATGAAAGTACTGTCCGAGGAGTGATGTCTGGCTCCTATTAGAACAGCACAAGTCACAACAAGTCCAGATGGTAAAATGAAGTACTACAATGCATTCTACATGAATCTAGGTCAATCTAGGCCAAAGTCAACTCTTGGTCAACTCTCGTCAACCCTAGAAGTCAAATAGGTCAACTATGTCAAACTAGGTCTAACAAGTCTAAACTAGTCTAAATAAGCTAAACAAGGCTAATTTAGACTCACTAGTCAAGCAGACAGTATATGCCATAGGCTATATCATGCCTAGGCCAACCCATAACACATACACAGTCAAAATATATAGCAAAACAATACCCTTATTGAGAATATAATCGAAAAATAACACACACACACACAACACAACACACACACACACACATA